>AYEL01090591.1:0-66550 GCA_000484575.1 Olivierus martensii
CGCACTAATCGAAATCGCATTATTCGAACTTGCACTAATCGAGGCCTACCTGTATATTTAAGCTGAAAAACTTTATAAATAAAAATAAAGATAAACAGCATTAATCAGGGGAGAAAAATATTATTCTCACCTGATCAGTGCTATTTATCTTTATTTTAATTTCAATCAAAAAATAAAATGTGAAATTTGTAAGGAATGTGTAAGTAACAATATGAAAATTATAAAAATAACATATATAGGAACTTCTTGATTTATGTAAATTTTGCATTTCTGACATTATATAAGTCAGATTTACCTAGATAAATTATTACATGATTACTGTTATAAAATTAAAAGACATATGTTGAATATATTATGTTGCCTACTTTTTATAAAGCAGGTAATATAACTATTCCTATATGATACATATATACAATTTATATCATACTTATAATAGTTATTATAATATACTCTCTATGTTGGACACATTTGGTTCCTTCAAAATATGTTCAACATAGAGAGATTCATAAAATCAAAATTTTTTTCTAAATATACTAAAAACTAAATTTTTTTGTCAATGCAAACCTTTATTCAAATCAAATTGGAAACCTTTATTATTTTAAATGAAACTAAAAAATGTCAAAAACACACTACAGGCTATTAGTGCTTTCAACATAAGAACTATTTATTTGAAAAAAGTCTGTAAGTAGAGTCCGACTTTTTATATTTAATTTTCACTTCATCCACACACTTTCAGTTTTATTTTTTATACCAGATAGAGTTTCAATAATTTATGGTTCATTATTAGAAAATGCTTATCGTTCAAATTCCTCTACATATTCCAAACCTGTTCCATGATCATTAGTTCCTCTTCCAACAAAGTCTATATGAATTGAGCTGGATATAATCATTTCAATTAAATCACTGGCTGTACAATTTTCATATTCATGATGGACAATTGTTGTCAAAATTTGTAAAATCTATAATTAACAGCACTATGGCAGGAAAAAATACATAATAATAAAAACCACAGTAAACTGGATGTATATTTTTTTCCTGCCATTGTGCTGTTAATTATAGTTTTTAAGTTATTTTGACAGTGTAATAGTAAAGTTCTAATTTGTAAAATCTTCAGTTAAAATTTTATGATGATAGTTCTCAGGAAGAGCGCTCAGTTCTTCTCCTAGATCAAAGTTATTGACCTCTTGCATTCCTTCCTCAGTGAAATCTATAAGGAACCCAGCTTTTTAAAAACATTTCTGAATAATTAATTGTGAAACTTCTTGTCATGCAACATAAACCAGCTTACTGCATCCATAATAGTAAATGATCAACAACTTGCTTCTTTTAGTCTAATGCCTGTTTGTTTAATTTTCTTTTACTGCTTTTTAACATCTCTAATGAAAGCTTAATGGCCGGTTTCACCAACCTTTGTTAAAATAGACCCTAACATTCCGCTAACTAACATCCACTTAAGGAATTAACATGCCGTTAAAAATTTACATTTCACCAACATTTGTCAAAGCTCTCTACCGATCCGTTAGTTAACGAGTTTTGTACTATTGTGTCAAAGGATATGATTGGTTTATCGTGTCTTTCGTCATTCTTAGTTCTTCTAAATTGTCAAATTTGGATGGCAAACTGGGTCAAAAGAAGGCGATCCTCGAAACGACACCTATCACTGTGGGCCGGATGTCGTATCTTGTTAAATCGCTACAACGGAAAAAGGATTTGTTCCGATCTGATGGAGTTAAGCTTAACGATGTGCGTAGAAGACTTACGATCGATGGAATTAAGTTGCGGATCTTCTTTTGCACAAATCTTAACTCGATAAGATTCCGTTTTCTTGTTTTCTATCTCGGATGCTATCGAATTATATCGATTTTTGCTTATTTGCTTCGTTAAAATAGTTAGCAGAAGCTAATTTATTCAATAAAGTAAAGAACACTTCCAGAAAAGCATTAATTAAAATTTTGCTATTATTTTTACACGCAATAATGATAAAATCGATGCCTTTCTATTGGTTGAACCTGTGACGTAATAATAAAATCGTCCATTTCGTAACAATTGGCGTAAGAAATAGAAATATTACTGTCAATTTCTATTATTTACTTTTTAAATTTTACGTCGTTTAATTTTTAAATTTATTATGACGTAATAATAACCCAAACGTAATAATAAAAAGTCCGTTATAGCAGCCAGATTTATTTGTTTTTAAATTTTAAATATTATTGGCTACATTTTAATACCAGCTAAAATATGAAACATTAATTTATAACTTTTTTTTATCTTATTGTGACGTTGAAACTTTAATATCTTTCCAATAATGTCACAAAATTAGACAACGTATTTTTGTTATTTTTTAGAAGGGAATTATATTTCCGAAAGAAAAATAAAATAGATTTTTTCATTTTTCTTTTCGTATATTTCATAAAAAAACATATATATATATAAAATAAAAAAATAAGAAGGAAAAAAATAGTGAAGTACTATTAGATTGATTCAAACTACAGATGTCAAACGAACTCGTACAAGTGTACATATAGGATTCGTTCGTGTAGTTATTTGAGATTTAGATTTCTAACAGATGAACACGTTAAAATATATTCCGAATTTTCGTAATATATTTATTAAAACCGTCCATATTTACGTCACTTTAAAACGGGTACATATTGAGTGTTTACAGATTATAAAACTTGTAATATCAGTCTTATCTCATTGATGTAACCAATAATTAGATTCGGGAAACATAAATATCAGTCTTATCTCATTGATGTAACCAATAATTAGATTCGGGAAAAATGTTTCAAATCTCAAATGACTACTTAACTTAAAACCCATTAATAAAAGTTTTATGCACGGTAATTATTCTTACCAAAACTTAGACGAAAATTTTACTTTAGAAGATCGAACGTTTAGAAGCAATTTATTGATAAAATTCGACCATCTCACCGTATCTGATGTAGACATGATCTATCGATTTTTATTTTTCAAAACGGGTCGAGTAAAGATAGGTTATATAAGTTTATAGCAAGGTGCAAACTGTTATTTTGCCTTTTTTTTTATTTACCTTTAAATAGCAGAATAAGTATTAATCTAAGTACGTCTATGGGCGCAAAGATTTCTTAAGAAGTGGTTGGCGACTAAGAAGAAGAAGAAAAAGAAAAATGATCGGAAACTAGGAAGGTGTTTACAACGACAAATTTTTTTTTGCAGTAACATTTTTATAATTAAACTTTTCTCATTATCTAAAAAGTTGACCAAAAACTAATCAATTTTTGCGTAAATTGACGTTAAAGAAATGGTAAAAAAAGAGTCGAGCTTTATCTATAATATAGCAATGTAATTGGATAATAGTAGATATTACATTATACTGCAATCTAAAAATAGAGAAAATTGATGGTAAACAACCTTTTCAGTGCTCTGAGTAACGATGACATCTATTGAATATTAAGAAAAGTTTTGTGTAATGGAAAACTTTCTAGTTTTACAACTGGAGATGTTATTAAGTAGCTTATTAAAGTTTGATCCCTTAAGAGGAGAGTAGCTTAATAATTAATTACGATTTTAATTAAATAATGCTTTAAAATATAACAAGATTATCATTATTATTGTTAAAAGTTATCGTTTTTAACATATCGAAAAAAAATGCGATTATTATTATTTTTTCTTTTCGCTTTTAGCATAGATTTATGGGTTTCTTTCTGGTTGGAACAGGAAGCTCTTTTAAGTGTCCGATAAGATATTTGATGTAGAAGTTTTAGTTATTGTGATAGGGCCTATCAGTCGTTGTTATAAGTGAATTACTCAATCGATCTGAAACGAGCGTGACCGCAAGACATCCGCCAGTCAGGCTTTAAGAAATGGACAGGTACTTAAGGCACACTGTCTATAATCCATCAAGAAACGAAGAAATGAGATAAGTCCGGGTCGCTCCCATGCTATCCGATAAGCTAAGACATAGTAATGGAGAAAAGTCCTTGAGTTATACATCTCAATGCTCTCTCTGAGCGCACAAAGATTGGTTGTGGATATTGAGAAGAGCCAGACTTCTCTAAAGGAGATGCAGAAGTGGTTTAGTAGACTGGAATATCTCTCTCTTCTTTTTGTTTCTACTATAGAACGCTTTTTTTTAATGCAATCTATCGTACAATCGAACTAAAATTAGTACCACTCTAGTTAAACCGAATTGTTTAAATTCTTCACTCTTTCTAGAAAATAATATTCGATTCTCAAACGTACAAGATTGCAAAAGAAAAAATTCTAAATAATTATTTTTCAATTAGATTATTATTTTTTTCTTTTTTAAATATTTATTCGATCAAACCGTTAGTTGCAAGTAAAGGATATGATTAAAGCAATAATGACATAGTAGAAGAAAGGAGAATAATTAAAGGTAGAAAAGGAAGAAGAAAAAAGAGTCGAAACTGAGCCTTAAGAGAAATATCATGAGATTGGTTCATCTATCATGTTTTGTAAAATTATTCCATCTGACTACCTTAGGCGAATTGTAAAACTTATGCGATCATTTCTGCTGTGGTTAATTGCGTGGTAATAACGATAAATAAATACTTTAGGACAAGATTAAATAGATGAGGAGATTCTAAATATATAAAGTTTTTATTTTTTTAAAAAAGTTTAGACAGTCTTATGAAAAGAATTCGGGCGATCAATAACATCGAAAACAAGAAAAAGTTATTTATGGAACAAAAATTGTTTGTGTTTGACATTTCTTGTTTGCTAATAGCGACATGGGTTAAAGAAGAAGAAAAAAATATATATATATTTTGCTCTCCCCTTAACTTGATTGCTTAAACGTGTTCAGTTTTAAAATTATAGATTAGGAAACAGAAAAAGTTTCTAAATTGCGAATGACCATAAAGAATGAAAAGCAATTAATCTGAAAGAATTGTGCAACTTTTTATTTATTATTATTTTAATTGCAGATTTTGACCTAAAAACTTCTCAATAAATCTTACGACCCGAGACAATAAAGTTTATGGATCATTGACATTTCTAATCGTTAAGAGTAAATTAATCCACGGTTTATTTTTTTAGATAGAGAGAGATTAATTTTATGCAGATTTTTCCACCTGGTTATAGTAATAATAACGGGATCGCATTCAAAATCATTAAAGAGTTTATAGTATAATGCAACAAAATGCTTTCGTGTATTTGTGCTTTTTATTAAAATATATATTTACTGATGAGGGTTTGAAATACGGAAATAATGTTTTCTGGTAAACGTAGAACGAAAAATTTTATTAAAACAATGACACAAATTATGTTATCAAATATTCTATACACGAAATGTTATAAGATAAGCATTGCCGAATTTGAGACAGGTGCGTCCAAATTGTTTTCTTTCACTGTCAGTTGCGTGTAGGAGAATCCCTCTTATTTCTTAAGCCCTCTCTCTCTCTTTCTCTCTCTGCTAATACATTACCATCAGGTAGACACGAAAGTGGCTATCTGTTCTCGAGACTGCCAGACATCACGCAAACTTAACTTATTCTAAGATATATCTTAGGAAGAAAGGGAGAGACGAGATATGCAAGCATATCTACAAAACTAATAGATTATCATTTTACAAATTTCCGGATTATATTCTTTCGCACTGTGATTTCGTAGATTTTAAAGCTTGTATTTTTTTTCCCTTCGTCTTCTTTTTTAAATAAAGATAATCCCAATAGAAAATATTTTCCGAGAAATTGAAGCGTATTTTGAATAATTTTGCATCGAAAATAAGGAGAAACAGTTAAGAAAATTCGAAAAATATCAAATTTTGACAGGTATTATCAGTGGAAAATATTTCTTCTTCTTTTTCTTCTTTCTTAACAGAATTGAGAAACGGAAACAGTCGAAAACAATATTAAATTAATATAATTTGATATGTTTGTTCGAAAATTAAATATAAAAATTATTTTAAAAGAAAGTATCGCATTTAAAATATGGGAAAAAATGCTTTTTTTTTTTTCTTTAATCTTTAAATATATATATATAAAGTTTTATTTTTTTTTCTGTTCGAAAACGAAAAAATCGGGATTAAATATAACTAAAGTATTTCGAAAGCCTGTAGGCTAGTTGAATTGTCTTTCCAGCTATTTCCTTTTATTTGTTCTAGTTAAAATTTGAAAATTTTACTCTTCTCTCTTTGTTTTAAGCATCGCAATATTGTACATTTATAGAAAAAAAATTTTTTTGTATCCTTTAAATATATTTAAATACCGGCATATATAGAAAACCTATAAAATTTATAAAATAATAATATAATTATTCGCAATTTTAAATGTTTATTGATATTTAACTTTATTAAATTAACGAAGAATGATTGATGGACTCATTAAACTTAGAATGCGATTGGAGTTAATTAAATTCTGATTTCTGTTAAGAAAATTTGTTATGTGCATCGAAACGAAATTTAATAGTTATGCTTACTCAATAAATAGTTTCAAGCAAAAAGAATTACTTTAGTGTGATGCATATTCGAGATAATTTTTCTTTAAACGACTCTGATGGCGTTATAGCGTATAACGCGTGTAACGACTTCAGTTTTTTATCTTTAATTATCTTTATACATATCTTTAAAACTGCGTAAGCTTTCCAAAACTATAATTTAAAGTAAAAGTTAAAAGGGTCAAAGATTAGGCCCACTCCAAACTTCATTGACAGCGGTTTATCGTCTTTCTTCCTTATCTCTCAGAAAGTATGCAGTATAGGAAGATTAAAAAATACTGAATGCAAAAAAAAGACATGCTAGTTAAATTTTTGGCGCCATTTAAAAGCACAGAATGTGCTAATTTTTATTGCATTAATTTATAAATGTATATTTAATTGTATGCAAATTTAAATTGCCATCTTGTTTGTTCTTGGTAAACTGACCCTAACCTAAAAAAAAGACATGCTAGTTAAATTTTCGGCGCCATTTAAAAGCACAGAATGCGCTAATTTTTATTGCATTAATTTATAAATGTATATTTAATTATATGCAAATTTAAATTGCCATCTTGTTTGTTCTTGGTAAACTGACCCTAACCTAAAAAAAAAAAAAAAAAAAAAACAGAAATGGAGGAGAACTTTTAGTTTGTAAGTCACGATACTGTACAACAACACGTTGCAAATGTGAGAGATGAGAAGGTTTAGTTAGGTACATCATTTATCACAACTTGCATTACTACCAGTCAAAAAATGGATACGACATCCGCACCTGTATAACACTAGGTAAAAATAAAACTGTATAAGGTGGAAGAATAAAAGACATATTAAACTTTTTATGCCGAGTCGTAAAAAAAAGAGTGATACCGGAGGCACCCATGCTTTTGGACAAGCTGCTTGCATGACGTTTCTAGTGTGTGTATCGGTGCCAGATCTCGGCGATTTTACTTTTGTAATTAACTGTCCTTCTCTCGATCCAGCAGGTGTTTGACCTGATGCCCGTGTGACGTCACGTCACGTGTATTCCTAGCAACCAACACGCCGCACCTGCTGATATGGGAAAAGTTTCCCTCGGTTGGCTACAGGTTGATCGATGTTCTAATCGATCGCCATCGCCATCTTGGTTACTTGGCATACAACATATTGCTACTCTTGCCGCTTTATAATTGCGGAATTTAACATTTAATTTATAACTGTTCATGTTTTTTTTTTCTTTTTAAATAACAACAACTGTGCAGCACATAGACAGAAAACATTTTAAATCGACTGTAACCGATAAAAGTAGGACAAACGTTTCTATTAACCTTTAAAGTCTCCAAATTAAAATATAAAACAATAGATTAATTTAAATAATAATAGGGAAAATACAATAGAACTCAACGATAGAAAATTCTGTTACTTCGATCTTTTCAGAAAATTAATTTGCAGTTCACAGTTTAACGTTTGTTAGACTAATTGAGAAACGGGTCTCCTTTTTTTTATTAAACTATTCTAAATCGTGTTGAGACATTTTTGCACGGTTTAACGTCCTGCAGACATCGTTAAACGAGTAACTCCTGTTTATATAAAAAATATGTTATAAAATATAATTTAATTTTCTAACCGAATCAAAACTTTTCAATTTAAAAGTTACACGTAAAAATAACGGGATAAGATGATGCATCATCATCAACTGAACTAATATATAAACTCACGCATATCTAAGTATCATCTGTAGTTAGTTGCTTTTACGGAAAGCAGAATCGATACACGTCTAGTAAAGGGAATTTTATATGAGAACTACATAATTTATTCTATCAAAAATAATCAGGGAAAATTTTGCATATTTTAATTTAAAATTTAGATTCGTTCAGCGGGAGAAACTTTTCTTCTTTTTTTCCCCCTTTAATTTTCTACATTCGAACAATTTGTTTATTTATCGAAAATTTCGGATTTATATAATATTATCGTAAAGAAGTTCGATTTTGTTTCTGCTATTTTATGCATGTAGAGAGAGAGAAAGAGAGAGCTCATTGAAGATTTCACAGAAGAAGAGAGGTCCGCTCCAGGGTGGTTTCGATAAAAATTTTGAAAAGGTAGCTTAAAATTGACAAGTTTATATTTTACTGTATAATATTTTCCTATTTAAAATTTAAAATAAGGCGAATTTATGTATAATAATTATGTTTATTTAAAATAAAATAATTTAATATTCTTAATATATTTTTGTACTACCTATATATAGTATATTATACAAAACAGAATTTTAATGCGACTATAAATCAAATATTGTATTACAGGCATCCTATTACGCAGAGTTTTCTCTTTGTTGTTAGCTATTTTTCATAACATATCTTCTCTTATTCCATTATGTTGTTTTCTTAGTTGTTTTCTTATTTTATGTTAAAGATAAAAAGTAAAAAAAATCCTACTATTTATACATATTTTCTATAAAAATTTATAGTTAAATTTTATATACTTTGATACCAGAACTACATTTAAAAATTAAAAATACAAAAAAACGAGTCTAGTTATTCTATATAGTTGATAAAATTTATTCGAACTACATATTAAGATAAATATCTCCTTTTTTCTTGTTTTCTTATTCGTCTTTCTGTCGTCTATAATTTTATATCTTGAGACTTATGGTGTTGGCAGCAAAATTTTATTTTTGTGTAATTTTTTTAACGCTTTAAAGAAGTGTGGAGCGAGTCGATGATAGGAGAGAGGGATAAAAAAGCGATAAAATCAACGTAAAATAATTGAAAAACTTAAACAGTTACTGCATCGAAACATGCGTAAGCAAATAAGCAATTTATGTAAATTGAGTTATAGCAAAGCTGACTGACTGATCTCAATAATGCGAATAATGTCACTTGCTCTAGTTCGCAGTAAAATTTAGTGTAGTTTCTGTAACGCTATATAAAAATACAGTTGCTGATTCTGCACAAGAACAGTAAAAAAAAAAAAAAACGTTACGAGAATAAATTATTTTAAAGTAATTTTATTAATTAATTAATTAATTTACACGTTTAATATTACGAATATTAAGGCTAACCTGCAAATATTTATAAGCTAATATGTATATTTGTAATTTTAATTAGTGGATTCATTAAAGTATATCTTGTTTATCACGTAAACCTATAAATGTGAATATGTTAATCTATTAAATACGTTTGCTGTTGCACATGTTGACCGTTTTGCGATTTTTAGACTTTGGCCTGTATGCATAAGGCATAAAAAAGCGTCAGGAATTTATCTAGAAGCTATTGTGATGCATGCTTTCGAAATTGTTAACAAAGCAGCATGAAAAATAAAATTATATAGTGTTATTGAAAATAGCCGAATTCTATATTTGAAAAAAAAAATGGTAAATTTTGTAGTTAATTTTGGCTAAAAAAATTAATAAAGTTTCGTATAGCTTCCTATACTTTTTACTTGATAAATCCTACATATTGCAGTACCCAAAAATCTAATTTTTATATCTATATATAAACATTTATCGAAAAAAATAAACCTTAAGCAAAAGATAAATCGATACTGTGTCTAAACTTTACTTATAACAAGAAAAAATGGATTAGTTTACGGTAAAGAGTGAAGAAATCTTATTCGATAAGCCTTCTACCAAAGCGATAACTGGATTCTTGATATTGCTTGATCATCCAAGCATGAGCGAATTTTTTTTGGGGGGTTATGTCAGAAGAAATAACCTGCCACACACGAAGCAACAAAATATGTGGAAAAATAGCTGGCCAACTACAAGTATTGACATAAACATCAACAAAGACGACTCATCAGTTATCATACAAGAATGCTTAAAACTAGTTCCCAATATTTTTTCATGTGTTCTCCGTTTCCAAAATAGAATGTTTGTTTTGGACTCTTTAACCGTTTGTGGTACCTTATTTTATCGCCGGATAGTGTTTTTTTTCGTATTTAATCTGTCCGCCTTGTCAATCGGGTTGTCATTTTGTTACTGTTTCTATCAATACGGTATGGTTGGCTTAACGTTTTCCCATCACGTTTATTGCTTTCTTTCGCGAACGTTCTTGACAGCTTCAATGGGCTATCCTGGTTCTGCTATACTAAGCACGGTTAGCAATACTTCGAATGGAATAATATCGAGATGAGAATAAACTGGAAAAAATTCATCTCTGATCTCTTTTATATATATATTTTTTAACTGCCTTTTTTTGAAGTTTTATTCTTGAGTAATATTATCTCCCGAGCTCAATAATAATAGAAAAAATATATAATTTATTTTCTTTGATTGCAATTTAACTAATATTTCCTCCATAATTTCTTGCTCTATAAGATGGAATCTATAAATCAAACTCTGAGCTTGAAGTAGAATATGATGTGTAGACCCAAATTTTTAATATTGATGAAAAAAAGAATTTATTTTGATATTTTAAGTTCTGTGAACCCGAATGTATGGATCCAAAAATTTCAGTATTGAAAATTCTCTTTAACGAACATAATTTTGTTGTTTATAAACGTTCATCAAGTAATTATTTTAAAATTTTCCCATGCTAAACACGAAAATTGTTTGCGAATTTTTCAATTTTTTTTTTCTTTAATGGAAGAGAAAGTTTGAATATTTCTCCAAAAATCATTAGATAAAAATTTTCGAAGATATCAGAAAATCGATTTATCATCATGTTCATCTATAAAATTACTTAAAATTTAATTTTAAATATCGATTTTTATTATTATTTTTTAATAATTAACAATTGAACATCGTCTAGGCGACTATTAATAAAATTTTTGTTAAAACGTTCTATTTATTTTTGGGAGACTAAGCTGATAGAAACTGTATTGGAAACTCGTAGTTTCGTCCATTGCCTTTACTAAAATAGAAAATTTTTGTTAAAACGTTCTAAGCTGATAGAAACTGTATTGGAAACTCGTAGTTTCGTCCATTGCCTTTACTAAAATTGATTTTTGTGCTTATTTGATAGAAATTAATTGAATTGTGTCATTGTAATCGTATTTGAGGATATAAATATAGGCACGAGAACATGTGCATCGTTATTATACAATTGCATTTATATATATATCGTACGAATAATATCGAACAGGAAACTTGATTGAATTATTGAAAAAAAGGAATAAAAATTTATTACCTTGTTTTATTATTAAATTGAAAAATACTCGCACAAAACAAACATCATTATGACGAAATATCTTTGCGAAGTTTGGCAAATTTTCCTGCATTACCGACAATAATGATAATGATGTCTGTCGGCATGAAACGCCATTCTAGATTTTGACGGAAATTTTTAAAAAATATTAATCCCGAATAAAATTCCTAGTGAATTTTGATTAATTATTAGCCTTTTAAAACGCAATTAGTCGTTTAATTAATTAAACATTTTGCGTTATAGCAGTCGTAAACGATCACGTATAGGAAAGACGTTAACGACGTTTACGGGTAACGTTAAAGCGAACGTCTCTCTCATTTTGATAATTCTTTCTTATAGAGCGTTAAATGGGTTTTATGTTAACATTTTACACAGTCTTTATCGAGTCATTCGATTCTGTTATAATAACTATCTGAATTATTTTTCTGAAACTACATTATCTATAGAGACAAATTCTAGCGAGTAGTTTTCGTTCCTCAACTCGCTTCGGCAATTTATCGAATGTTTCAAAGGAAAGGAAGAAAAAAAAAAAAGAATATCAAACCTTAGCGATAAGAGCAGAATCAAGAAGTTACAACTATCTCTACTGATTTATCTTTTCGTTCTAAGTGTGGAAATTAGTTTGGAAAGGCGAACGGTTAGGCTTTTCTCGATTCCCTTTGGAAAAGAAGTCATGTTGGGTCGACAAGAGAAAACGATTCTTTCTCTGAAATAGAAACTTCTTTCACCTTTCTCGCCATCCTAATTATCTTGCTTGTCCTTTGGCTTGGTCCACTGAGGAATTCTCTTCTCTTCATCCTTATTTTTGTTTTTTTCTCCTCTTTCTTTCTTTTTTTTTTAGTTCATCTTCTTTTCAGTAACGATTCCCAGACTTGGTAACTGCGCATGTTTTTTCATTGCTTTTCCGTTTCTTTCTTTGCATACTTTCGTTAGAATCTATTCAGGAGAAAGAGATGAAAATTCTTCTGTTGGCCGTAAAATATTTAACTCTTGTTTTTTCTGTCCAACTAAATAAATCCTAATTAAATATCTCTCTATCTCTCTCTCTTTATTCTTGTCGATAGTTGTAAACAGAATTATTCTGAATTATTTTTAAGCCAAATCATATTATCTACATAGTTAAATATCTTTAAAAAAATATATTTTTTTAATATTTTAACTTCTATTTATGCTTACTGCGAAGGTTAACTACTTGCAAACATGCTAGCTGCAACTTTATTGTTAGCCTTTTTTTTCTGATTACTGTCGTGTTCGATCAATAACAGAATCGGTAATAATCAGTTACGAATCGATTATTGCAACAGTTAACAAATCATTCAATCAGTTACAGGAATTAGTGTTTGGCGCAACTTTCCTGTAATAGGAAACGAATTTCCTTATCAGAGTTGTCATAACTTCATTTCTGCGAGTCGCAATTATTAATCCTTTGTTTTTTCCTTCTTCTTCTGTTCCTGTTTAGTCACTTATAAAAACAGTAAAAAAAAAGTAATATTAATATTAATAACCATCAACAACATTAAGAAAGTTTAACGACAATGCTTTCTTATGCAGTTTACTGTTTGTTTCCATCACGCGAGCATCCATTATGAAAATGAAAATAAAAAAAAGCAATTATAAATTTGGTTTGCATAAAAAAAAACAGGACTTAATCTCAGATTTGCTGGTTTTTTTACGAGATTTAATTGCAATAATTCGATAAACACGATTTTATTCGTAGTTACGTATTCGGATTTAACTCTATACGTAGTCTATATATACTGTATATATATTATTTTTTTCCCGTTTCCAATGAAAAAGTGTAACGAGAAATTTAGAGAAAGAAGTAAAAGTTTTGCACGCAAAAGATTAGATCGAATAAGGGCGTGGTTAAGACGTCCAGACCCCATGTCCCATGCCATTACTGGGTTTCGAAATGATGTTAAGACGATTAATATCCCATTACAAGTTATTTTTTTAACAAATGGATACTCTCTCTCTCTTCTCTCTCTCTTTTTCCCTCCTTTTTAAAAGAATCTATAAAAATACGCCATTTTCGTGACGTGTCACGTATTCGGCATCTGTTTATACAAATATTTCCTTTTTTGATCGGTTCATTATACCGTCACGAGTTTCGTTCGAATACGTACGCGCCACGATATTATTAAACGTTGTCGCAAATGCGAGTAGTCAGATGTTAACTGTCGTTAACGTAGAGGATAGGGCGCCCGACTTTTTCTTGGTTAATAAAAATTAAATGTCATTAAGTGGCGCCATCTGTTGAATATTTGGGCAACTACAATTGTCGAAATTAATTATAAAAAAATGAATAAATTTATGTTAGTATATAAATATATATATATATATTTTGTAGATTTAAGACAAATCATATTATCTACATAGTTAAATATCTTTAAAAAAATTTTTTTTTTTTTTAATATTTTAACTTCTATTTATGCTTACTGCGAAGGTTAACTACTTGCAAACATGCTAGCTGCAACTTTATTGTTAGCCTTTTTTTTCTGATTACTGTCGTGTTCGATCAATAACAGAATCGGTAATAATCGGTTACGAATCGATTATTGCAACAGTTAACAAATCATTCAATCAGTTACAGGAATTAGTGTTTGGCGCAACTTTCCTGTAATAGGAAACGAATTTCCTTATCAGAGTTGTCATAACTTCATTTCTGCGAGTCGCAATTATTAATCCTTTGTTTTTTCCTTTTTCTTCTGTTCCTGTTTAGTCACTTATAAAAACAGTAAAAAAAAGTAATATTAATATTAATAACCATCAACAACATTAAGAAAGTTTAACGACAATGCTTTCTTATGCAGTTTACTGTTTGTTTCCATCACGCGAGCATCCATTATGAAAATGAAAATAAAAAAAAGCAATTATAAATTTGGTTTGCATAAAAAAAAACAGGACTTAATCTCAGATTTGCTGGTTTTTTTACGAGATTTAATTGCAATAATTCGATAAACACGATTTTATTCGTAGTTACGTATTCGGATTTAACTCTATACGTAGTCTATATATACTGTATATATATTATTTTTTTCCCGTTTCCAATGAAAAAGTGTAACGAGAAATTTAGAGAAAGAAGTAAAAGTTTTGCACGCAAAAGATTAGATCGAATAAGGGCGTGGTTAAGACGTCCAGACCCCATGTCCCATGCCATTACTGGGTTTCGAAATGATGTTAAGACGATTAATATCCCATTACAAGTTATTTTTTTAACAAATGGATACTCTCTCTCTCTTCTCTCTCTCTTTTTCCCTCCTTTTTAAAAGAATCTATAAAAATACGCCATTTTCGTGACGTGTCACGTATTCGGCATCTGTTTATACAAATATTTCCTTTTTTGATCGGTTCATTATACCGTCACGAGTTTCGTTCGAATACGTACGCGCCACGATATTATTAAACGTTGTCGCAAATGCGAGTAGTCAGATGTTAACTGTCGTTAACGTAGAGGATAGGGCGCCCGACTTTTTCTTGGTTAATAAAAATTAAGTGTCATTAAGTGGCGCCATCTGTTGAATATTTGGGCAACTACAATTGTCGAAATTAATTATAAAAAAATGAATAAATTTATGTTAGTATATAAATAAAAAAATTGTTTCCGTTCTCGTCAATTAAAGTATGACAGCAAAAAAAAAAAAAAAATTTAGAAATTGTGACGATTAGGTGGATTTTTTTTAATAAGTAGCAATGATCAAGTTTCGATTAATTTTCTAAATATTAAATTTAAGAAACGAGTAAATCATTTCTGCGGAGTGTTTTCATTTTCATTTTTTTAATGAATAGATTCATAAGCGAATCTTTTTTCTTTTAAATAAATAAATAAATAAATATCATTTTGTGCGAAGACATATTAAGAGCGGGAGACGGAAAATAAAGGTGTGTCGCGCTGATGCTACCGGTTACCATAGCAACGGCGAAATCACTAAACTGCACTCTTGTCAAGAAACATAATGCGAGAGAAATGCGAAATTTCAGGGTCTTTCCTCTCCTACACTTCCATTTTTTCCTTTTTTTGTTTTTTAAATAGAAACATCCGCTCTCATAATAGGAGGTGGACAGTAAGGACAATGCTAAAGTTTCACTTACTCTCTCAGAAATTCAGAGAGCATCTTTTCTAAATATCAAAAAATAATTTTTTTTACTATTTTTTCATGCCTTTATTTCGAGAAAGCCTCATTTTCTTAAAGCCGAAATAAAAAAATCTCTTAGTTATTACTATTTTTTCACGCCTTTATTTCGAGAAAGCCTCATTTTCTTAAAGCCGAAATAAAAAAATCTCTTAGTTAAAAAATAAATAAATAAAATTTTCTCGAGTTACTATTTGTGTTAGGTAATTAGTCGGAAAGTATAGTTATTTTTATGTTTGATACATATTCTCTAACGAAAAATAAAATAAAAAATACAGTTGATAAAGAGAGATTTTTATCAAAACTGATGCAACAATTCCGCTTTCTAAATTCCTCAATCTAACGATGCAACGTTATTGTTATGCATTTCATAAGTACAGGGAAAGAAAAAAAAAATAAAAGTTGGCAACTTATTTATTTTAACCGATACCGGCTTAATTATGGAAGCTGTAAAACGTTCACACTCTTACACAATCCTAATGAAGTTGTAAAATGGAGCAAACAATATAACAGAGAGAAAGAGAGAGTACATTAACAAACAAAAAAAGAAAAAAGTTTCATTAATATACTTAGATCTTTATCTGGAATTGCACTTTCAGAAACTTCTTAGAGAAGATTATTTACACCTGAAATCAACCTTGTGTCATTATTCTTTTTTTTATTTTTATTTTTTTAAATTTTTTTTACGACGATTATCAGCCAATGAGAAAACGCTTCATATCCCACTCGTTATAATTTGTTCTGCTAGGCGACTGCAGTAGTATCGTTGTGCCTGGTAGGACAATGACAATAGGTCAACCTGGATAAGAAGTAAGTTGGGATTTTCGGGACTCTTATGACCTTGCCGTGAGCTTCTACTCCTCGCTCGTGGTTCACTTGACAGGACTACATTCTTACTTGTATTGTGTGTGCGAATCTTGATTTAATAATCGTTCCATAGCTCTGTTATCATAGTGTCCATTCTACCGCAGGTTCTGAGGCCTGTTGAAGGCAACTTTTGCTGTCTACTGTCAAGCCTGCTTGGTAAGTCTAATTTCTTCTTCTCATTTAATTTTTTTTTATATATATCTTTGGTGATAATTATTCTATAATAGATTTAATTAATAGACGTTCAGTTGCGCTTCTTTGCTTTGTTTTATTTTTATATATATATTTTTTCTCTTGCCATTCTAACGACCGAGCTCGTTTTACAATAATATTTGTAATTAAAATATAAACAATGACGTAAAAATAATTGTCTTTTAATTAATTTTCCGAATGACATTATGTTTACTAGATTATAATTAAAGAATGAAGAGCCAAATAAAGGGGTATATTAAGAAATCGGGTTCCACCTCCATTAGCGCGATAATAGCCCAGGAAACAATGCCTAAAGAATCTATTTAGAATCTATATAGTATCGAAAGATAGTGTGGCGCAAGAGAAGACAGAGAGATATTCATCTCTTCTGCCGCCTATTGTTCGCAATAGAACAAAAACAATGCAAACAATAAGATTTATTTTTAAAGGTTTCGTTAGAGTGCGGTAATGTCATTGAACCATCATTGTGCCTTCCCCAAAGATATTGTCATCAATACAGCTGTCAATTAACTGCCCATTTGTGCTGTTTATCGTCCTCATCGCCTTTAAATTGCCACACAGACAATGACATTTCGGATAGAAATCGTGTGCCTTACCCCATATTATTGCATTACACTGCCGGTCGGAGATTCTCTCGAAAGGATGAGACTCTTATTTATAGAGTCGCGCATTCTATCTACGCGTAAAATACACAGAAAAATTTTTATTTGAACCTTTCTAGCTTGTTAAATTTCGCGTTTTAAAACAATAAAGCGCTCGGTAGAAATTTATTTATATATAATTTCCCAGAGGTTTTTTTTTTTTTTTTTTTTTTTTTTTTTTTTTTTTTTTTTTTTTTTTTCCAGAGTTTTTTTTTTTTTTTTTTATTTTTCCTGTTAGGATGAGAAAGTCGGAATGGTATGTAACGTCTATTAAAATTCAAAGCAGG
Source organism: Olivierus martensii (assembly GCA_000484575.1). Lineage (NCBI taxonomy): Eukaryota > Metazoa > Arthropoda > Arachnida > Scorpiones > Buthidae > Olivierus > Olivierus martensii. The sequence goes on from AYEL01090591.1 coordinate 17,679, forward strand.
AGAAGAGAAAATTGTTTCACTTTCATTCTTAAAAAATAGCAAAAGACAGGTGACAAGCGAGACGTTGCGATTAAAGCCAGGTGCAGGACAGTAGAGCACGTTAATGGGTTCTGTTGATAGCTGCTGGTCAGTTCGTGACGTTCTTAAGGGCAGCCTGGTGTGTGTAAAAATCCCTAGGAAAAGACAGGAAGGCTGGGCAATCGTGCTTTCGGATGAACCGGCACACCCGTTGCAGTTTTTGTAACTCAAGCAGAGCCCTATCTTTAATGTCTTTGCCTCGGATGCGTGTTAATCACGAACAATAAAAATGCCGACTGTATTACCGAAGATTTAAATCTATATATTTAAAAAAAAAGAATAGAAAAACGAGTATTTAAAGTGTCATTTATTTAAAACTGAAAACGGAATTATTACTCGTACTATAATTAAATGCGGTATGCGATGTTACAGGGTGTAACTTATCCGTAAGTTCAACGCGAAGATGATGATTTAATATCAAAGTTCAAAAAGTATTATTAAATTTCATTAAGTTTTTTTTTTTATTTTTATTTTTACTACTACATACTCCACTTTAAAAAATTTCATTAGGAGTTATTTTATAGCGCTTTTATAGTCGGTAAATTCGTCGCCTTCGGCAATAATGTCATCCGGTACGTAACTGCAATTATTAAACTATTTGTTAAATTAATGGTTTAATAGTATTGCTTACGTAGTAAAAAAAGATTTTTTTAAATAAAATTTTCATTAATAAACTTAAAAGAATCATTAAGTTAAAGATATATAAGTATTTTTCGCTTTAATTCGAAGTAGCTATTTTTAACATAGGCGTCTGGAGAAGAAAATATTTATGAAAATCGATTAAAACTGAAGTTTCTCAATTTAAAATAAAAAATTTACACTTGACTTGGCTGCCTGATATTTTCAATCTTTTTGCAAAACTCTATCTCTCTCTCTCTCTTTCTTATTTTAAAGGTTCCACAGTTACAGATTGATTCTAACTGGAGAAAAATTTTTATTTTGTTTCTTAGACACTTCTAGAAGTTGAAGATAATATTGAATCAGTTTTCTTTTTTTCCCCTTCTCCTTTTTTGAATATGTCTGGTTTCGTCTACTTAGAGACACTTTCACTTTCGTTTTCCCAACTTTCTAAATTCGTTTTCTCATTCTTCCTATTCCAAAATGTCTGTCGTCATAGCAACGACATTAAATCCATCTTTTACTGTAGACAGTGCGATTTTGCTTTCCATATAATGTCTTAAAGAATGTTTTAAAATTTTAATGAGAATTTATCGAACCGACCGATACGCTCCAACATCTGTTTGCAAAAATATACGGAATTTAGGGAGTTATTACTATTATTATTATTTGGATTTAAGCGCGTATACTTGAAAAATGCCTCTCTAAACTTATGAGAAACAAGAGATTGATACATATGACAACTGTTTATATATATATATATATGTTTGTAATAGTTAAACTTTTTTTTTAGTTTATGGTGTTTTTAACGACAATTGTTTGCTTCGCTTCTTTACTCTTCACCTGAATTGCTCTTAATCTTTCTCCCCGTGCGCTACTTAATGTAATTGCTGTCTGGATTGTCGCTGAGCAGCGTTTGAACCGAGTTGTAATCGATTGACTGTTCCTTAAATATCAACATTGTCCTTAGCGATTGGCTCGGTTAATGTCGCTATCGGATAAATAAATATAAAAAAAGAGTGCAACCAATAAGATAAAAAGCATTATAAAATTATATACATTTAGAATTCGAAATTTTTTGATAATTTTCTCGATTTTGGATAGTTATGTGCGTAGCCTTTTGGCTATCACGTTTTATCAAACATTTTCGATTATGGAAGGATAGAAGAATCTTCTTTTTGGCCCCGGTCGTGACATGAACCCTTTGCTATGCCTGAGGAACGATGGGGGTGGATGATACCGAGCCACCGAGATAGTGACAACAGGTTACACGTCTGGAGAACGTTCACCCTGTTGTTTATGCGAATATAACCTTCTTTTTTTTCTTCTTCTTCTTTTAATTTTTTTTCCTTATTGTTTAAGGAAACGGGACATGGTGTCTCATTAGCGATAATATTTTTTTCGCGTAATTTTATTACCATAAACACAGAACCCGACAGAATACGAGAGGAAGAGCGAAAATATGCTTGGCATCGAGCTGGCAACATTCCGAAGTCGCCATGTTGCGGGGGTCGTTCTTACCTCGGGCCTTGGGACCAAAACTTCCCTCTAGACTTTCCACTTCAATCCATTAGTTGTGCGTCATTAACCTTGCTACGAATTTACGTCAGACACTAATTGAACAGTCTGATCATGTCACATGCAGATCATGAGCCCAGATATCTTTACTCCATTCGCTTGAATCTGATCAACAATCGCTTCAATAGTTGCCAAGCAACAACCAATATAATAATAAGAAAGAGGTTATTTAAGTTCTGTAAATCGACGTGTCAAGGAAAATAAATTAACGCTTGTCCTTCAATCCACTACTTTCCTATACATTCGAAATGAAAATTATGCAAACAACCGCTACATTAATTTTTATCTAAAGTTATCGTGCCATTAAAAAAAAACAGAAAAAGAAGAAGAAAAAAAAAACAGTAATGTTCCTAAATCAATATTTAATTCAAAGCATTAACGTTCTTTTACGACAGAAAAAGAAGAAGAAAAAAAACAGTAATGTTCCTAAATCAATATTTAATTCAAAGCATTAACGTTCTTTTACGCAACTTTCGCACTTGTATATACATAAATATAAAAAAGCAAAACAATCAAAAATTTTATTTTAATTAAAACGTCGTAAAAATATATATAAATAAAATTTTTTCTACTTGACAGGCAGACTGGAAAAAATCCATTTAACGGACAAAAAAACGCAAAGAAAGTTAAACAAATTGAATAACAGTTATAGCGCGCACAAAAAAAAAAACTGGTGAAGAATTGAAATTACTTAATACGTACTGACAACTGTTGTAATTTTTTTTTCTTTTCTCCACTTCTCGAGACTCCCTGCTATGTAATTTTTCCGGTTATTTTGAGATTATAAAAGAATAAATTAGACTAAGAGTTCTAAAAGTAAAATTCTAGCTTAGCTTCCGTCGCATTTCACGCTTTTCTTGTTTCGACAGACATATCGGATTACAACTATTGTTATTGATGGTTGCTTTAGTATTTAGTCTCGTTACGTTTCTGTCCGTTTAACGTATCATTAGAAGCTGTTTTTTCTACCAAACTTGCACTAAACTTATCTCTGTAACACCAACTAATGTTTTCTTTTTAAATATCATAAGTGTAAGAAGGAAAAAAGAAACAGGAGTTCGGCTCTATTGTTAATAAAACTATCGACTTAAAAAATTATATATATATTGTACATAATTGAGCATTGTAGAAACATAAAAGTCATCGAAAGGAATATTTTAATTAATCTATATGAGTTGATTACATAATTATTTTGCCACCAGTAATATTTTTTAATGGTTTTCATTGTTTAAATTCAGTAATTTAATGATTTTTTTTGCAAGTTAGCGAATTGTTTTCTGTGCAGAAACTTCATTATGCATTGTCACTTATGCATTTTTTTTTCGGTAACTGTAAATTAGTAATCATTAAAATATTGTCGTAGTTAATTCGTAACTCAATTTGCCAACGACAGACTCGCCGTTGATGGATTAAAAATTTTTTTTTTCATTTTTTTTAAACCGATCGGGTGCTTTTCACACGTGATCTTAAAAATACGTATCATGAATTATGGAATATACTTAAAATTTACTCCCATTCCGGAAGGGTTGAGGTGATTGTAGGGGTAGTTTTCCAGACATGTCGTTAGTTCCAGTATTCACTTCTCACAGTTCAGTCATGCAAGCATAGTGTTCTCTATAGATCTTGGGAAGTTCGCATGAACTGGCACCAGATTGTCTTGATATCTGGGCACAGGAAAGAAAACAAAAGAATAAGCTTTTTTTCCCTTCATTACTACTAATTCCGACAGGAAATCTGAATGTAATACCTTGAGAAATTTCTACTTTGGGAATGACTGCGTAAGTACATTATTCTTCTTTTGGGATATTTTAGATTGTTTTGCAGGTGATTGCACTCGTTTCGTAAGTTTTTCTTTTATTCGATACGTATTATTTACTCGATAATCTGTCCCATTTTATAAAAATATTACTGATAAATCGATTCTAAAGATTGCCTTATCGAAAATTGTAGTTACTCTGTCTCAATTTGCATATTTTCGTGATTAATATAGCTCGGCTTCGTATTCTTCAACGGAATTACCGATTATTAATGATTGTTTGTAAAGCAAACGATTTTATTATTCTTTACACGTTTCGTGACTCGAAATGACCTTTTCCGATTCGTTAAGTTTGCGACAAAAGCAAAGCATCCGAGCCATAAAAAAATCCAAGAAAACAATTTTTTATTTCGGCATTTAGAGAGACAGAGAGAGAATAGAGCACAAATTGTCACTCTAAACTTTAAAAAAGAAGAGAAAATGCAGATTCGAAGTGGGAAAAACGCATTTTTCAAAAAATCCGAGTAAATTTTCAGTTAATTAAATAGTAATGAATTATTTTCTCACTGTAAACAATAGATGAAAACATAATTTTTTTTTAATAAATTATCGAAAGCATCGTTCTTTTTACCGGTAATGATGCTAATCTCGAAGTTCTTGGTTAATTACACGCTTGATCCGACTTTTAAGACACACAAAATGGTGCAATATTGTTCGAGTTTCTTAAAATTATCTATAAAAAAATCCTCCAAAAATATTTAACGATGGTAAAATCCATTTTTAATTATTAAAAAAACATGTTAAATCCGCAGCGGATAAAAATATGCAAACATATTTTATCCATACAATAATAAATTATATATATTGTACCGCATACTGCTTTGCAATAACTAATTGTACAAATTACAAATAAGCCAGACAGTTTAATTGTTTCTAATTGTATACAGCATGGCACGTATGTAATAAATCATCATAATCAATGGTTAAAGCAATTTCAGTCGCAATAGTTTAACTTTAAAGGTAGGAGAGAGAGAGAGAAAAAAAAGGGTGGTGGCGTATCTGCTTTATTTGTACCAATTAAAACCGGACGAATATATGCGTATTAATGTTATCTTATAGATAAATAATTCCGAGAACTTAATGCTATTCTCATTTAAACTCCACGTTTGGCAGAGTTTACGAATCGCAATCAGGATGTTCTCATAATAACGTAGCTACGTTTATGCAAATCAAACACTGCTATGAATCCCCAAGTGACCATCTTTGTCGGCAATTAAAACCGACACAATGCAGTAGATCTACGGAATAGTTCGCATTGGGATTCATAGATTACTGATTTGGGATGTTATTGTGATGCCAGATTATCTCTACATTGACATCCTGTCGAGTTGACATGTCAGTAATTTAATTAATCTCCAAGACTACGAACAGACGGAGAATGTTGTCATGTTGTCTAATATGGTACCTTTATTAACTAATAAAGAATTATCCGTTCGCATCGCGGATCTCTCTCTTTCTATATTTACATAACTTATATCACGTTATATAGTAGAAAACTAATGGAGGATATAAAATGCCTCTAGAGGCAAAACAAGTTCCGATAATAGAATATGAAAAAAAGAAGAAAACTTTAAAAGGAAAACAGATTTAATAAAAGCCACAAACAGCAAATTAATCCTATTTTCGGTCGATAATCGTCGCCGTTCCATTTACGAATAACATGGTGAATTTCGAAGTAATCTGGTACATCGATTTTCGCGAAAAATAAAAATCTATACGCTAAAGTTCAGCTGATGTCTCTCACTGCATCCGATGTTTTTCCTCCCAAGGGATGGTAAGAAGTGACTCTTCTTAAGCAACGTTCACATTCTTGTAAAGACAACTTTTATTTACCGTATCCGACAAATCTAATGTAAAATTGTTGGGATACAGTCTTTCCACTTTGCGTGTCCGGCAAATGGTAGATCTAATTGTCGTCTTGTTTTGATGTCCCGAAGGGTCATTAAGTCTTTTCTCGTTTCAAATATAGTTGGACGTGCCAGGATTACAAGATTTCCGTTAGTCGTTTTGCTTGCACGTCTCACTCAGGTGTTTTCAGTGCGAAAGGGGAGTGGATTTCGGAAGTATTTCCCCCTCTCAATCCCCGTTGCAGATCGGCTAAGGGTGCTTAGTCGAATCCACGACACGTTTTTGCTTTCAAGCTAGCGACAACCATTGCCGTAGTAGCCAAGCCATGAGTTGATCGTGAATTCCGTTCCTACTGTCTGATCTGTCGGGATTGCATTGCATTCAGTATGCAATTAGCTTGCACTCCGGGGTGTTGTTTTTTTATACCTTTTTTCTGCACTCTGACAGCCACTGAATCCAATATCGTCACTTCTGATAAACTCTTCGCCTTATAGGGCGCATTATAGAGAGCGCATTCCTTTGCACAGGATAAATAAATTATATCTTACCTATAAAAAATATATGTATTTTCTTGTTTATTATAATTTGAAACGTACAAAACGATACAGAAAAACAAAAACTCGATTTAAATCTTTAAAAATATATTAAAAAAATAACGCAATAAAAGCATTTCTCTCTCTCTCTCTCTCTCTTTCTATGTGCAACGTACTGAAAAATTGAGAATTCAGCAATTTTTTTTATACAGTTAAATTGATAGCGAAGATGACATTATAATCTAGACACAACAAATCTTTATGAGGATAAATGAAAATCCGATCAGAAGAAGCAAATGAAAATTTCCTTCTCTAATCTACAATCAAATATATATAATACCGATAGATATATTGAATCTCCAAAATACAGACAGAAGTTACTTTTTTTATTGCAAGATGTTCCTTTGTGTGCACTGTAACGATATATTGTATGATTCGTTTCTTTCCATATACGAACATATCGTGCGGAAGATCAAGTTTGCTACGGCTTTAATAAACTCAATTTATTATAGGAATATAGAATTGGCTGCTTTCTTCTCTTCTTATTTATCCTTCTTCTGGTTAGAGCTCGATGAACAAGCACAGAATATATCTTCTATTTTTGTACGAACAGATATACTCGGAAAATGTCCTCTTCTCTGCCTCTATTAGTTTTCTTTTTTTACTACTCGTTGACTGCACGACATATTAAAAGGATTATAGAATATCTTACCAGAATTGCTTTTTACTACCACCAACTGAATTCTCTTAAACATCGTTATGAGTTTTAAATATCTGTTTTTAAAGAATGTAAAAATTGTTGTGTGTGGTGGTTAATCGAGAGATGAATGTTTTTCTTTCGATCGATGTTTTTACATGCTAGACTTTATTTTTATTTTCTTTTTATTAGGATTGATAAACTTATCCAATTATTTTAAGTAAAGATTTTGTAGAACTGTAATCGTCCGAGCGAAACGAGACCTTACAGTTCTCAGTAAATTCCTTTTGTTTGTTTGTAATGCGATAACCCGCGAGTGCTGCATCTCGATCAATTTGTAACTCCCTAGAAGAGGGAAGAAGAAGGAAAAGGGGGGGAAAAACCCATCAATAGGCAGAATCGAATTGATTTTGGCGAAAATCGGAAAAGTAGAAAAGCAATTACAGAGGAAAAAAGGAAGGCTAATAACAGTCTTTAATTTCTCTTTCGGTATCCAAGTTCGATACCTGATCATTGTTTTTTACCACTTCCTCTAAAATTGAATTATACAGAGACTTTGAACAAAAGTATTAAAAATATTTACATGCCCAATACGTGAGAAAAGAATATAAAAATAAATCGTATACACATATATATTAAATTTTCTCTTTTATTTTCATCAAATTTGTGTTTTCTAGAATTGATCTTGTGAAGTTTATTTTATCCAACTCTGCCACAAAATTACATTTTCATAAAAACACTTTGGTTTAAAACTTTACAAACAGTTTTTCATTGTATCTATTAAATTAATCTATAGTTTTAAACTTTTTAATAAATCGTAAATATTGTGAAGCGAAATAGAAAAGTTCAATTTGAACAAGTTTCAAAACTTTCTGTACCCAAAAAAGCCAATGTTTATATAAAAAGTTTGTTTCTTTTTTACACTTTTACATATAGAACTCCATAGCTGAAACACCTGTAACGCTGATACAGTGGGCCTATCTTTACACCTAACAATATAGGTCTAACTCTGATATATCATACATAGAAGCTCACACAACTGCAATATGTGCGCGCCCCAAGGCTATGCTTTACAATAATACTGACTATATGGACTTTATGTTGTACGGACAATCTAGCTTAGATAAGCTCCTTCACTTTATTGCTTTTCTCTCACTCCTTCTCCCCCCTGCTCGCTTCTAATGGGCCAGGGCCGTGGGCCATCGCCCCTCTTCTGTTGTCAGAGCTAGAAATCTTCTACTGACTTCTCAAGATGTGTTGTCTGAGATCATAAAAACTACGAAGTTTTAAAAGTGGAGTGAATAGGTCAGACGTGAATGACAAAGGGCGTACTAAAGTTAGATTTGTCATTAACCAGAATTTTTTATTTTTGTTTTTCAGCAATCTGATGCATATCATAACATATATTATTTTATCTAAGAATCGAACTCTCAATGTATTGCTTCTTTCCTATAGAATATATCGTGTATCAAGTCCTTCACGAAACTTTGGCAATAATCGATTCTCAAATGCGTGCTACTGATCTATCGAGATCACTTTGCGGATATGTATATATATGAATGGTACTTGATAATGCGACTCGTGTATCAAGTCCTTCACTAAACTTTGGCAATAATCGATTCTCAAATGCGTGCTACTGATCTATCGAGATCACTTTGCGGTAAATTAAGTTGTCAGTTGAATAGATCTACTATTTGTTCGGACAGACTTAAATTTATTAGTCAGTCACGATTTATCTTTTCATCGTTCTTGTGTTAGATGAATTAAACAAGATAGAGACTTTCCCAGGCTTTAATTTGCAAGATTCCAAACATTTTTGTTTTTTTTTTTTTTTCTTAAAACATAACAAGCAAACACAACGTATGATAATTAATTGAATTATTATAATTTAGGTTAATGAATCTTTAATTTTAATCTCACACGTTGAGAATATTCCATTTGATTGATTGACTATTTAAGTTATTAACGTTTCTCTTCTGATTACTTAAGAAAAATTATTCAGAGTTTGGATTCTGTAATCCAACAACATGTTTCTAGATATTAATTAAAATTATTTATGTTTTTTAGTTCAACTTTTTTATTATTATTAAATTTACTATATTGTAAGTATAGTAAATTTTAAGAAACGTATTTAGTGTGGTTAATGGATCACGACTAAAGGAAGGGAAAAAAATATTTTAAGTATAACAATGATTAATGTTAAGTCTGAATAACAGTATAAGAAGAAAGTAAACTCAAAAATTCCGAGCACAAAAAATACTAAACTAGAATCCAATTGGTGCAATGGACCAAAATTTCCAGCCTGCTCCAGTGGATCAAAAATGATGGCTAAACCGTCGCTGTCGGCATCCAAATTGCATGATTTGCACAGCCAATGAATGACATGAAAGTAGAAAAGAAGAGAGAATGTCAGCGCAGAAAAATGCGGCGCGTATAACATCTCAGCTTCACTTTGCTATAAATTCTTCGTTATGTCCTAAGAGGCTCCGATATGCCCGACATCCAAAGCAGAACACTGCTGCCAGACAAAGTTTGCTTTTGTTGTAGTCGTTTCATTGCCATCGAAAACTCGTTTTTTCCTAAACTTTTCTGAACAGTTTTATGACTAATAACAAAAGTAGCTGCTAAGTTTCTTATTAAATATATAAAAAAAGTAAACTTTTTATACAGACAACAATAAAATAATTCCTAAACCCGCATTTAATTAGAACAAAATGTTTAACTTTTTACCTTCTTAGACCTTGATTCTTAACTATAGCATTGTTTCTGCGAATAATACAAGGGCATCGCTAATTTAAACTTTATAATACCGAAAAAAAAAGAAAGTTTAGCTATTGGAAACATTCATTTATCTGCAATATTGTTAAGATATCCGCATGAATAGAGCAGAGATCATGTTTAAGTGACACTTTCAATTAATCACTCAAGTTCGAAATTTTTTCCTTTAAAAACGAGTGTTAACATAAAATTTCATTGTCAGTTTATATTAATATTATAAATTTAAACTTCGAAATCAGTACAATTATGTAACATTTGCTAGAGTTTTCTCAATGCCGTCCGTAAGAGGTATGAGTTTAGGTAGATAATTTCATCAAAACTTCATTATATCACTGACTGCTGTTGTCAGCAATTACTTAGGAGATTGATGCTTACAGCAATACAATGGAGCTAATGACGTCAGTCGTTTGTCTACACATGGGATAGAAATCTGTAAAATGATCTGCTTTGGTTCAAAGTTAAAACTTTTGTAAGTAAAGAAACAGCGGGCATCTTTTTTCTGCCCGGATCACGTTTGGTGTCAATAGGTTGATGAAATATGCTACATGTTCTGTTCTCTTAATTTTTTTTAGAACGAACAGAACAATTCTATTAAATAATTTTTTAATTTTTATTTTACAAAAATAATATATTATATATAAAAAGTAAAATAAAGATAGTGTCTTATGGAAGAATAACTTTCGACTTGTTTTTGCACCTAGTCATTGTTTCAATTGCGACAAATGATCAGAAAGACGGAAATTTCAATCTTATTACATTCACGTTATAAGTATAAATATATTTTTTCTTTTAGTTTAAATACTGCAATGAAAATAGTTTCAGGATTACCTTCTATAGTATGCATAAGAATTCAATTTTTAGCTTCATTTCTCTATAAAGCTATCCAATTTCACAGTAGAAAGAGTTGTTATAACTTTTAGCTCAAATATTCCCTTTGCTCGCCATACTTTTTTTATCTCCGGATTTTTTTATTTTGTGGTCACTTGGCAAAGAGAGAGACAGGGGGAAAAAAGAAAAAATTGCTAGAGTTCAATGAAATTTGGACGTGGCTGTCTTTCACCCCCTATATGGACCTGCAACCTTTACGTTGAGAACGATTTGGATTTGACAGGTCGTTATACACAAGCGCAATCGGATCCAAACAGCTGCACTCAGCTGCTATCCAGAACCGAAATAGCTGACATGAAACCATGACAGAAACAAGGATAAGAGATCACAAACATTTTGGTTTCGTATGTTTTATAGTCGCAAATATCACTCTATGAAGATTAAGTATCTATAAACTGGACTTTTGTTACCTAGTTCGTTACACGGAGTCGCCATTCTACCGTATTTTAACCATTCTAAACTTCTTGCTAGCCATAGACTACCCGTTTGTCTCATGACTACAGTAGGCTATATATTCTTCCATGTTTTTGTCCGGCTATAAACAGAATAGAACTCAGTTCGTAAAGATTTTAACATATCGTGAAAATAAGTATCAGAAAATTTATACTCGCCTACGATTCAGACATTTCGATACAGCAAAAAATTCTCATTTTTTACAGAATTTATAGTAAATCTTTTATGGGTATTAAAATAAGAATTATAGATAAGATTAGAATGATTTACTTGGTATTCTATTTATACTTATTTTAGATATATCTACTAAAGATTTTTGTTTGTTAAGACATCTTTTTCTATACAATGTTTTTATATAAGGACATTATTAAGTTATTTATATAAAAATTTTAAAATAGTAATGTTTCTAATATAAGTTACATAAGCTAAGAGTTTCCGTACAAAAGAAGCAATTTTTCTTTCCTTGTAAATATTTAAAGTTCAAAGGCCACACTGGCGAAGTTAAATTCTTTTTCTTATCATGTATAAATTCAATCTTAAAAAGAAAAGGAAAGGAAAAAAAATTCATTCGAACGATGCTTTATTACGTTGACTACTATACCATATATAAAAGTAAGATTCTATGCAGACTAATGGTAACGTGCAGATTAAATGTTAATAAAACGGTTGGAGATGAAGTCTGTGTACTAAAAATGACCTTTTGATCTTATGACGCAATATTACACAGGAAAATTACACCCCGGTGTAACTCGGGCCCCTCCACGTTGCAGTAACAACAAAACGTGACGAAGGGGAACTGCACTCTGTATAGGGGTACTTTTTAAGGTGAAGAGAAAGAAATGCTAATAAAAATATTTTTTTTTTTTTTTTGAATCGATCAATTGAAGGGGTACTTTTTAAGGTGAAGAGAGAGAAATGCTAATAAAAATATTTTTTTTTTTTTTTTGAATCGCAAAATAATAAGCGGTAGGCATAAACCGTAACTTGGTAATATGAAGCAAAGTAAATATTATAAAAAAAAAGGGAGAGAGCTATTCAATGTCGAGTCTAAAAATCCGTGTTTATCTAACATTGTAAACCTTTTTTCTATAGAATTTCTAACCGTATTTATCAAAGGTTTTATTAGACTATCCTATATTTTTCTACATTATTATTATAATTACTTAAATCTTTCGATTAATTTTTTTACTCTACCGTTCGTACTTTAAAAAATATATATCTCTCTCTCTTTGGAAAAAAATCAATTTATATATGTGAACTCTCAATTGGTAGTTGTTGACAATTCGTGTTTTTTTAAAAAACGAATTGCTAGAAAGCAAAAAGGTTTGCGGTTTTTCTACCTTCCAGGCGTGTATAGGCGTAGGAAAAATGACCGGTATCTATTACGTTGGGTCAAAGGTTAAAGGTTGCAGGAAGAAGGATATATCGATGGCGTCAGCCCATTAAAGAATTTCATTAATGAACGGTTGTGAATGTCTGGGTACACCTACCCTCTACTTTTACCTGTTTTTTACCTGCGGGTGTTTTTCCCCGAAAATCGGTTAGGTGCGGGATTGGATTTTGGAATTTCAGGTAGCCGAGTTGCGAGTAAACAACATCACGAAAATATCACAAGGGATTTTAAACATGAAAATTCTTTGTCGAGGTGATGTTTTATTATTATTATTATTTTATTTTTTCGTTTAATTTTATATTCACGAAACTGACGAACGGTAAATTGCGAACTAGTTTTTATAGAGCTATATTTAGTTTGTTGTTTGGTAGGAGCTAGACACCTTGACAGTCGCATCGGTGTTATTTGTCACTTCTTGCTGTGCCGCAATATGATCACATCCGGTTGAGAGATTGACATATTCACAGTTGCTTTACTCGCATTTATTTTCTTTAATCTTTTTTTTTTATCGAAAGATAACTAGATTATAAATCAGTGCAAGTCATTTTTTTACGAATCCAATTTTAATTTTCTTTCTACGTATCTTATCGAACAAGACTAGGAATTATCGATCGATATCGACATTAAATAAGCATTTAGACACCGGATTAATATCGATTTTTAATTTTTCCATATATTCGTATAGCGACTTTATACAAAAAATAAAATTCTGCGTATTTATTGCTTCGAGTAAACCAAAATTTGCGGACAATTATAATTAAATTTTATACGCAACGTTCTAAATCATCCTTTCTCTAGCAGTGCTATTCATGATAGATCATTGCTGTTGTTGTTCCTGTGATTTCTGTTATGTGTATATGACAATTTATTATCCTACTTATATAATGTTGAACCATTTCTCAGCTTCATTGTGAACAGAGACCATACAAATGATTTCGTCGACTTGCTAAATGAAGTATCTGCCACTTAGTTCAACAACGTTATATAAACGACTAGCAATTTTTCCAGACTTACCAATGATTCTTCATTTTGTTTGGAAGAATAAGTTTATTATTATCGCATCAATAAACGATTACATAAACCAGAGGACCGTTCTACACAATTTTATTTCATAAAACTAGCAAGCCATTATTTTTGGGAAAGTTTTAGCGTGTATAAAACTTGCGTTTAATAATTTAAAAATATATATAGTATATATATATATATAAAGTAATTATGTTGTCTTATATCTTTTGTCTATTGTTGATTATTGTTTAGATTAAATTGTTTAAGGTGACTGATAACAAAAAAGAAAAATCATCTTTCATATGAGTAATTATTGCACTTCCTTTAGCCAATTATCGGAGAGAAAACACGAATAAAAATACTATTTTAGTTTGACCTCGCTCTTTACTTTGCTATTTATTTATTTTTCCCGTCAGTTACGGTTTTACCCCCAGTAGTCAGACATAACTTTTCCATCTTCTCTATTTTTGTTGTCGGGACAATCAACAACAACACTATACAAACAACTTCGACAAACGGACGGAAACTATAAATAAATTTCTTAAAAGAAATACCAATTCGGTAAGTTATTATTATTATTATTATTATTATTATTATCACCAATGCAGATATTTTTTTAAATGCCGGGATTATTTTGCAAGTCACTTTTTCTATCGGAATTTTTTTTTTTCCTTTTTTTTTCTTTTACTTATCTGTGAGCTTAAAATTATCCAAAAATCAGAAATCGGATCCTTCTGTCAGGTTTTACTGGACTATAACGAAGTTCTGACATATGCACCACGGTAATTCCCAATGCAGTATTGGATTACATTTTCAGATCTGTGCAAGAGCAAGAGAGAGAGATTTTTAACTTAAAATTTCTGTTTTGAATTTATATTTTTGGTTATTTTTATGACGAATAATATTTTTTATCGATTTCACCCAATTAAAATTTTATTAAATGTTTTTTCAAGCGTGATTTTACTTTTTTCTTAATTTAATTCAACCATTTAAAGCTAGGCAATTCTATAAAATGATGTAAACTGATTAGAAAAATTGGATATTTATAAAATTCTGACTAATTTCTTTGTTTATACTACACGTATATAAATTTTCCCAGTGAAACGTCATCCTTTCGCTATTTTTCCTCCTTTAATGATTCACTATCGACAAAAATGACATTGTTAAAATATTGTGCAGCATTATTTGAAATTTGACTTATTATTTTCAACATAGTTACGATAAAACTGTGCCACTAGTCTAATTTTCTTTCGATATTCTCAAAGAAACATTTCTGTCTGTTCTAATGAATTAATAATAAGCTCGTACAATGAAAGTATATTGAAACATTCTTTGTACCTTAAATATTTATCTTAATGATTGTTTATTAAACTTTACGTGTTCAATTTACTAGATTATTATCAATAATTATACATTTCTCTCAATGATTACTTCATATATTTGTATTATTCGCATTTTGATTAATGAGATTAATGACCGTGAAGTTAGAAATAGTTCCTACACTCAGATATGTCATTAAGTAATAAATATATATAAAATGCTTTAATAATATTATTATTATTATAGTTTAGGATTTTTTGCATATGGAAATAAAAAATAATAATAAATATTCTTTGTTTTAACTGCAATTTTAAAAAATATTTTTTCGCACTCAAAAGTTTGATATGAAACATTGTAATGAGCGAAAATGTTGCACGTACTTGAAAATGTTCTTGTTTGGTCACTTTTGAGACATTTATAGTGAAAATTATACTAATTGTAATATTATGTTAGTGAAAAACAACAAACTTTTGTTCGTAAAAATGACTTTTAAGAATTTGTGAGAACAATGGAGGGCCATATATGGGTTGGTTCCGTCTTAGATTTAGGTTGGTTGCATTACTCATTGTTGCCAACAATAATAATAATTTAAGAAACAACAATTGGGAAAAGTACAAATTAAGAAGAAAAAGGTCAACGAAATCTCTCGTTTTCTTTTTTTTTTCTTTTCTTTTCTACTTAATATACGCTAAGAGAAAACCATGAGTTCTTTGTATATTTTCGATGGCCACTACAGTTTTTAAAGTACACTTATCCTTTATGTAGGAAATTGGATAAGATTCGATAAAAATAAAAGTGAAGAAAGGGTTTAATATATTAAACATTAACATAAAAAATTACTGTTTATGTTCGAATTGAAACTTATACTTTCGACTCTTCAATAAAGTCTTTCTTAACTGTGAAGAGAGGGTTTGTTTACTGATTAAATCCGATTCATAGAAAGGAAAAAATATTAACTAATTAATTATTGCACAAGAAGAAGTTTGTGTTTGGAAGAATTATTTTTGTATTTAATAAATTACAGAAAATAATGACTGAAACCCTTTGAAAGACGGTTTATTTATTAATTACGACAAAAACACTTAAAACTTTTCATGTCTCGTACGAAAGATGCCAAAATAATCTGTTAAAATTATGACATTTTAAATTGAGTGATGTCTGACGTTCAAAGTATCTCCAGACTTTTTGAAGTTTAGACTTGTAGCATTTTCGGTTAGTTCTCACAGAAACTGGGTTTCTTGGGATATTTCCCCGAGGGTAGAAGGTTGGACTGAAGCTCAGGAACTACCCCTGTAATGAAAAAAAGTATGTTTCACTCAAGGCAAAATAAGGTATTTGGGACAAGTTTCTCATTTACACCGGCTTGTCAATTATTACAGGGAAGTGACCACCTAGAGAGCTATTGGAATTAAAAGCCTTCTCACTGAATAGATGTGACCAAGTTGGGGAATATAATTTTTTTTCTCTTCTTTTTCTTTCTTCTTTGCACATTTGTTCATCGTTTCTTTCAAGTTGTAGCTTCACGCGATTGTTGCAAAGTTTGTTGAAAGTAACAAAAATAAGGAAGTAATTTCGGACATTATCACGAAAAGTCTCGTCAAAACTCCAGTGTCAGGCAATAACTCTTCTCAAACTGTCAAGATTTTTTTTTTTATTTTCGAGTTTGATATTATTTAAATGATTATTTAGACGTGAAGTGATTTTTAAAGAATTTGATTGCGTGATTTTAACTATAACACTTTCGTATCGTTAAGATCACGAAAATTTCGAATTAAAATTGGAAAAATGTGTTTTCTTTGTGAGAAAAACCTTGAATGTTTTCGCTCAAGAAAATTGTATATTTAAATCTATCGACAGTTTGATTAATAACCGATTGGCAAACTATTTTTCGGCATTTTTGTTTCTTGTTTTAAATAAAAAAATTTTTTTCGAAACCGGAACCATTATTTTCTATCACCTTCTGTGTCAATTCAATTATGAGTGACATTTCGCATCTGGATTTACTGAAGTCCAGTTAATTACATCTCCCATTAGTAGTGTTTCTGGCCCACTTAATTCTCTAATCACAGCAATGGGAAGTATCATTACTCTTAAGTTGGACACGGTTGTCAAAGATGGATTGTTACTCCAAAACTGAGCCTGTAAATCACAATTGAAAAAGATAAAGGAATTTTCCAAAGTTATCCGTTCTCGAGTTGTCACGAAATTGTTCGTATTTAATCAAAGTTTGACTTCAGAACGACAAGAGTTAACAAAAGGTAAAATTTAACTTTAATTGTAAGCTAAATTAGTTAACAGCAAACTCGTTAATTATGCACATTAGTCCGTTTTCCCTTTGTTATGCCATAAACCATGTTTTATTATGCTACATAAACGTTACCTATTTTCTCTCCTAATTATTGACGTATCTTGAATGTTAATAACGTGTTAAACTAATTAAAAATAACTGTATAAAAAAATATATAAATTAACTCGAAACTAAATGATTATTTTCTTTATTTTTATTATTTATATTATTATCTTTCACGTCGATATTAAGCTATCATACTGGAAAGATCTAATCTACTCGATATACCTAAACTTCTCAATGAGGTTATAAATTATCCGAGCATCTCGATGAGGTTATAAATTGCGATGCAAATCATCTTAATGCAATCTTTATAGGAGGTAAAAAAAGGAATTAGATCGTGCCTTTAGTAAGCTGTAATTGCCACAAAATTAGAAACTTAACAAGATGATAGTTACTCTAATTTACTAGACTTATTACCGAATAGATTTATCATGGTAATCTTTTCAATTAAAAACGATATTAATAATAATAATATAAAAATATGCAATAATTATAGCGGCAAAAATGGCATTTTATCTTTAATTTTAATCAATTA
This sequence comes from Olivierus martensii, assembly GCA_000484575.1. NCBI lineage: Eukaryota > Metazoa > Arthropoda > Arachnida > Scorpiones > Buthidae > Olivierus > Olivierus martensii. Next base: position 35,569 of record AYEL01090591.1, read on the forward strand.
AACTTTTAGCGATTGTTTGCAGATTTAAGTATACGACTCTTCCAGTTGATGCTTGGGAAGACGATTGCTTAATCAAGTAAATCGTTTGCAAACGAGTACTTTTGATTTATTAAGTAGTTCTCGCACAGTTTAAGTTGAAAGTACTCGTTTGCAATCTGTTTACTTGATTTAAAAAAAGCCTTTTTTTAATTAATGTATCCTATTAATGATGATAATTTCGCATATTTAAAAAATTAGTCATTAATTAGATCTCCAGTAAAGTCTTGTGTCAATAAATTAACTATTGATATCGCTAAAATCAACAATTGAGAAGAGAAATGTAGATAAAAAGAAAAGAAAAAATAGCTTCGAGGAAAGGAAGAACGTTATGATTTTTTATATTGCATACGTATACAATAACTATAAATATAAGAAAAGAGCAGACCTGAGGTAAAATTTTTGATATCTTCTCGAAGGTCCAACCATAAAGAATATCATATATATATTGTTTTCTTTATACGGTTACGGTTTCGAAACTGATATCTCTTAGAGGACAAAGAACAAATTTGGGAATCCCAAATGAAGCAAAAAGTTTTAATGAGTTTATGTCGGATGAAAAAAAATTTATGTAATTAAATATTAACGAAATCATAGCCCGAAGAAGATCGTCCCTTTTGGGCGCGGCAGAAAGTTAGGTAGAACCTCTAATCGAAGTCATCACTGTAGTCATCAAAAACACTGTCAGACTCACGTCTAGTCAATGCATTTCTAATCGCTTCATGTCCTATAATTATGCATTTCATAATTCTGAGAAATATGTTTTTAAACGGAATTGAAATGCTAACAAAATGACCTCTTACAGGTGCAAGCTTACGAATCTACATTAAAAAAATTAGTAACACTCTACCTATGTATCTATTAGAATAACCATACCGGTAAACAAACTTCTTGGCTATCGTACCTCGTAATCTGGAATCCCCAGAATTAAATATTAGTAATTAACATATTGCCGTATTCATTTTCTATTTTGTAATACATTTCAATATTGTATATAAATTTTTTAATAGTAATGTTGTTTGCATTTTTCTAGAGTAAAAATCGTTGGAAACAGCTTTTAACTTTATTAAAAAAATTTTTTTTCGAAAATGGCATCAGCATTTCATTTAAGTTAATCTTGTAAATACGTTAAGAAAAGAAAGTAGAAATTAATATTAATTAAGCAAGAAATATTAATTATTAAAATCATCGTCGACCTATGCATATTCAAAACTTAACTAAAAAAATAAAAATTGTATTCAACAACAACATAAAAGTTTCTTTCTAAGCCGGAGATTAAATTTAATCTTTCTGAACGATTCACGACAATTTTTATACAATAAAACGTTAAGAAATAATAATTTTTATGAAAGAAAATTCCTTTATTAATAATTACATTTAATAACCCGTTTTTAATTTCCTTTTTTAAAAGTAGAAATACGACACGATCAGGATGCATACAACAAAATTAATTATATATATACATACACACCGTATATTCAAAATATTTATCGTCTGTCACGTCAAAAAATACTAGGCGAGAGTAAATTTATTTTTTTGGGTTTACTCGGACGGATCAACATACGATGCATACCATTTCAATAAATTTAGAGAAGGTCGGAAAGAGGCGATCAAAGAGAAGTTGCACAAGTTTTGCATCACGGCTCGAGGTATGTTTTAATAAAACGTTCTTTTTACAAAACGGGTGGTTGGTAACGAACGTGACTGGCTAAGGTGTTCGTGACAACCGAATCGAAATCCAAACGCTATAAATCTATCGTTCGAGCATCCAACTCCACTTAACGATGCTCCTCTGTTATGTGCGGGTCAGCAAGCAGGACCTCGAACTAGCTAATTACATTCAAAAGGCGATGATGTGTGCACTAAGGGTCCACAGTCAATCGCCTACTGTACCATCCCGATTTTCAAATTCTTTTGTTCGCCTTCTTCCCTCCCCGAGACAGGTCTTTATTTAATTAACTCTGAATCGCATTAGCTGTTGAGCTATTCGTATTTGATGGAACGAAAAATTCAAACATTTTTGTGATGTTAACAGATAGCGTTGCTTTTTCTTCCGCTTTACTTTTGACTATTTTTTGTTTCTTTCTTTCTAGTAATTCAAAGAATGCAAGCAAATTATTTCCTGAGAGTCTCAAGTATGTTAATTTTCCTAATTAAGCGGTATTTTAATTGTTAAATGCTTCTTTTTAATTGAACAATCTCTAATGAAGGATTATTGGACTTTTCTCTTTGTCTTCTCTAAACGGCTCCTCTATATGTATTAAGTCGAAAATATCCGCGAAAAATTTCCAATGCCTAATCTGATTATCGTTTTTTTTAAGTTTTGTTTTTTAATAAATTTAATACTCTTAATCAGTTTTTATAAGTTTGTTAAAGATAATCTTATCTGATACAAGTGCGATGAAAAAAGGGGAAAAAATGCCAGACTATAATTCACGTAGCTTAAGGATTGTTTACTGTTTTCTTATCAATATATATAAATTTTCACGCCAACTCGGTTGAAAAATAAACAAACGAAACAATGAATCTTGAGATATTTTGGCATTCGTGATGAATCGATATGAGAAAGTGATATATTGAAAACCATGCGTTGTATGATATTGACCACTCTGTTAAGCAAAGGAGAAAAAGTGGAAAAAAAAATCTGAATATTTTCAAGAAGAAATCCAAACTCATGGCAACGCTGTTAGTTACGAGAAGCATATTATGCCATCTATTGAAAAAAGCGCAAACGAAATTTTTAAAATTATACTGGATACCTGTAAACAATATGCTTATTATTATTTTTTAATTTTATTTAGAATTCTGCAAACTAGCAAGATAAAGGTATTTAAAGACTCCTTTCAACATCAGCAGTTAAATATAATAAGGCCGTAATGCTAAAGAAAGATTCTTGCTTATTAAAGGCAAATCTTAAAATTTTATGGACTTACCTAAAGCAAAACACATTTACTGTCAAGGAAGAAGGTTGCAGAAGTCACAATTTCACAAATTTGATCCGTAAAAGTGTGTTATGACACATAAAACCAGGGCAGACATTGGCGGCGACTATACGACATCATCGTTCAAGAGGTAATTTAAAGCGAATCCTTCTGCCACTTCTCTTACCACCACCAGTACCGTGAAATTCCACCTTCTAGAAAAACAAGCTGTCCTGTTATTTTAATCTGAGATTCTCCCACGCTTTAGTTATATATATATATATATACACACCGATAATTTCGCTACACGTCAACGGGATGGAAACACAAATACTTTTTTTTATATCCTGTCTACTCTTTTCCACCTGACTCTATAAAACATTCAAGCGATTCGTTTTTTCACCAGTCCGTTAAAGTCTTAAGAAAACAACAAGTCTTGCTTACATTGAAAATACTTTTTGCTTCACTGATGCAATGACTATAAAAATGACAGGTCATTCCAGGATCAAGCTTCTCTCCACAGCTACAGGATGGCTGTATTATTATGTACACAACACTGCCGAGATATCTGTTGGCGGATATTGCGTACAGTTGCTTACGGTTGATATGAGGTTTCTCCTGTTAATCATTTCGGTTTGGTCTGGATTGATGGATAAAATTTTTTTCAGTCGTTGTTACATAAATACTTTCAGGAATCCTAACAGATAAATTAAGAAAATTTATTAATGAGTTATCTATTTTATGACGAAGATTTCAAACGTTCTTAGATTTATTAAACTCTATTTTCATAATAAAAAAGATTTTTTTTTTCTTTTCTCTTATGCATTTTTTCCCCTGTTATTTTCATAATTAATCATCGGGAAATTTATAACTTAATTTTATACTCTGCTAGCTAATATCATGATTGAACTTTAAGGAAGACGAAAGGAAGTTTTAAATGCGTATGACTTATTTTATTACAGCAGGATACATCAGAGCATATGGCTCGCCATTAATTTGAGCGATTTCCTGCCAGCTCATATAGGATTTTGTTGCAGACTCTACCAAAAGCAGGATTTTCAACGGTAAAGGTTTCTCACACTAACAAGACAAAATGAGTTAATGGAAGTAACAATAATCTTGCGGCAAGTAAAAAAAAAAACAGCTTAACTATAGAATCGATGCTGCAGCCATGATCGTTAGGAAAGAATCTAAGAGAACAAAAAATATTTTTTTTTTTAAGTACAGTACAGTTTAATGTATTTTTTCTGCAGTTATATTACTGCAGTACTTTTTATTTTTGTACGCATATTTAAATTTTTTCTCCCAAATATATATTTTTAGAATGGGGTGCCACATGGTTTTAATGATGGCTTCTATAAGATTGGTAGCAGTTATCGGGTATGCTTTGGATTGCTCGGAATATCACATATGTCAAGTTTTTATAAAATATCGAAACCCGATACAATGTTCTGTACTTGGCTGTTCAATTTTCTCTCCAGCCCTTCACTGCAATAGGTGAAGAAATGCATGAAGTTTGAGATAAAACCGATAGGAACTTATATATTGTGATATAGATCTATAAACGATTATATGCATATCGCGTTATTATCATACAGAATCCATTTTTGTTATTGAACAGCAGCAAAGGTATTCTTATGTGTCATGCTTAATGAATATATATATATTTTTTTTGTTTCAGAAGTAAACAGAACATCTATGATGTGGAGTTAGTGCTGTGCATTTAACAATGGACTGGATACAAGTTAAAAGTAACGGATGGAAGTCAAGCGAATCCACCGGAAGTCGGTGCGCTACCGGAAGAAGCTTCAAACGGACGTCGTATGGGCCAGTATGCATACTCTGGTCATTTAGCTTATCGCTTGTTGTTGTATTGTGTCGTGGATCGGTCATCCACGAACCTCTCAACTATCCCTCCTTTGTTACCTTCAATGAAACTATTAACTTCACTCATATGGTAGTGGATCCCCAAACGGGTAAAGTTTACGTAGGAGCTACAAATTGGCTCTATCAATTTAATTCGAACTTGGGTTTAGAATCTTCAGTGCAAACTGGACCCGTCGAGGACAATATCGGGTGTTTTCCAACAGATTGCACAGGTCAACTTTTCTCTTTAACTAATATAAACAAAGTACTAGTCATCGATCAAGATTCTAGACTCTTGATAGTTTGCGGAAGTGTTCAACAGGGATCCTGCAGAAGACATCATCTGGATAATATTTCGAATTACGAGAATCTTGTGCCCGTTCCTGTAGCTGCCAATGACGAAAATTCTTCGACATTTGCCTTTATAGGACCGGCTCGTTATGCCGGTTATCCTTCGCGCGTTCTTTATGTGGCAACCACCAACAGTCGACTGGGTCCTTACAGGGATATGGTTCCAGCAATTTGCAGCAGAAGCCTCGACGAGCATCAACTTTTCAGGGTTATCGAACATTCCTTTTCATCTACAGCACGAATAGATATCAGTTCGCAACTTAGAGATTATTATTTGGTGCAATATGTGTACGGCTTTCATTCAGGAGATTTCATTTACTTTGCTACACTTCAAAGAAAGTCTTATTTAAGAGCATTAGAAGAATGGGGTTACATTACCCGTTTGTCACGAGTATGTGTATCTGATGCAGGTTACAACACTTACACAGAGGTGACCCTTCAGTGCCTAGGACCAGACGGAACAGACTATAATCTTCTTCAGGATGCTAGTTTGGTGCGAGCCGGATCCGATCTAGCTGCTGATCTGCACATAGAACCCGGAACCGATGTTCTTGTTGGAGTTTTTGCTGTTAGCAAAGATCACACATATCTTACATCGCCCAATTCTGCGATCTGTGTTTATTCTCTGGCAGATATCGAACAGAGATTTACTGAAAATATACATATGTGTTACAACGGAAGCATGGTAACTCGTGATATGGATTACATTGCAGGAATTATAGAAAATTGTCCAGAACCAGGGGTAAGTTTCTTTCATATAATCATACATTAAATATCAATACGTGCGCACATTATCCAGAAAATTGATTTTCGAACATGCAAACCATACATTTTGCATATCCAAACACATATTAAACTCTATAATTTATTTTTTTAAAATTTAAAGTGTGTTTATCGCTGTATTTTTGCATAAATAATCACTAAGATAATACGATTAATGCTATTAGATCATAGTTTAAATAATTTCAATTATTGTACACAATTATTCCGTTGATAAACTTACATACTTGGTTAAAATTAATGCATAAACATATTTAATCAACACATAAGTATGCATTTAATACATCTAAGGCTCGAATGAATAGAAATGAACTTTTATCTACAAAATCCATGCAAAATAATAGTTTATTAAGCAATTTTGATATGCAAATTAAAATCGAATTAAACTCAAACCTTCCAAAATTAAAATATAAATTAAGTTGTGATCATAAAAATTATTATAATTTTAATTTTATTTAATTTATAAGTTATAGTTAAGTATTAAAATTTAGATTATTATTATTTTTATATTTTTTAAAATTTAAAGTGTGTTTATCGCTGTATTTTTACATAAATAATCACTAAGATAATACGATTAATGCTATTAGATCATAGTTTAAATAATTTCAATTTTTGTACATATATATTTAAATACAAAAATATACTATTGCAATAATATATTTATAAGAGTATAATATATAATATAAGAGTATTCAGTTTGAACAATAAATTCATAAATGCTTCTATACAAAAATATTATTTTGCAATTCAAACTACCAAAATTTCTATTCTTGTACTAATAATAAATTTTAATTTTTCTGCTTTAAGTGTTTGTTGAATTATTTTTATCGTTTTATGAGCAGCTGAATTTGAAAGTTTAGGATTACCAAAATTTTAAGTAATTTTAATCTTTTACAATTTTTAACAGTTCTTTTTGTTAATTTAAATATTATTTTAATATGCTACAGTTGAACATCATATTTTAATTAATGTTTAGTTAGTCAAAAGCATTATTTTGTTATATATAGGATGAATTGTGCATTAATTACAACACTGTGCAAACTAATGGGACAGTTTGTGAATGGCTGGAAATAATCCATGAATCCATGAATTTGCTCTCTTTTTCAGGGATTATAACCTATGTATAACCTATGCTTTTACATTCTCTGTTATCTCAAATAGGAAAATTTCTGGATCTATGTTTATATAGACTTTTTTCTTTGTTTTGATGAGTAACATCTATGATTTAAATTTGGCCAGACTTTTTAGACCTTGTATAACAATATTTTTCCATTAGAAATTCATTAAAGAGAGACTAATCTTTAATGCAGTCTGTGAAATCTTTATTTGGAAATTTCCATCAATGAAACCATTATTCAGATTACATGACATTATTTGATAAATGAATTTAATTTAAAGAAAGTCCTTTATTCAATAATTTGTATTTTTTCAATAATGAGATTATCAATATAAATCAATATAAATAAATGCACTTACAAAAAAATAAAATAAGATAGAAAAAATAGGTTTAATAAAAGACACTTTTGGGGTCAATTTTTAACATCTTTGCTTGTAAATTGCAGGAATTTTTCCACTAGATGCTAGGAATTTAAATAGATTCATGATATATATAGCTATTTTAATTTTATCAATTAATACTTTCATTAAAAGTAATTATAAAATATTAAATCAATATATTTAATGTTCTTAGACTAGTAAATAGCTATTATTATTAAATTTATTATTAGAAACTAAACTGTATGATTTCATGTATGCAAGAATAATAATAATAATAAATTTATAGTAAATTATACTAAAGAAAATATTATTTTGAACACAGTCAATAAATTTTTAAAAAGTTATATTTACCAATTAAACATTTATATTTATTTAAAATATAGTTATAATGACAAGTAAAATATAATTTATTTAATAAAATTATTCGTAGTCCTGAACTTGCAACCACTCATACAATATTTACAACAGTGATGTAAATCAGTAAATTCTGATTGGTCAATGCAATTGATATGGATTCCAATCCCTGAGCCATAATCTGTATATAAAAAGCATCCTTTTTGTATCCGGTTCTTGTAGTTTTGTGTTTGTTATGTTTATTAAAATAATATATGATGCCTCAGTAAATATTAGTAATAAGAAATCCATAAATTTTTTGGCATTTTCGACTTCTGACTTCTATGAATTATGATGGTTGGGTTCAAACCAAACCCATCATAAGTTAAGGATTACCTGTATCCCTATTTTTATTTATTTGTCTGACTTATAATTAATATTTTCTAATACCAAATATTTTAAATTGTTTTCAGGTTTAAGAAAAGTATATCCATATTATTTTTCATATAATATGTTTTGTAAAAAGAAATGGATTGGAGAACAATTACTGAATGTAATGGCAGATGAATATCCTGTATATACCAGAGAACAATATGTGAGTAATCTTGTTATAAAATCTTGAAATTATATTCTAGATTTCACATATTGAACTGTTATAATAATAGTTATTATTGGAATTATGTTCATTAAATAAAAACTTAATTATTATTTTCATTAGCTAAGGATTTTTTAGATAAGATTAAAGTCCTTGCACCTTTGATAATGAAATTATGACTGATTTAGACTTTAATAAACTTTTTACTTTACTCAAGCTTCCATCAAATATGCTTGTCATTGTATAGGTTCTTTCTATAAACCTTTCTGGAACCAGAGGTCCAGCTATCTATCTTTAGAGAACTGGCAAATTTTTTATGTTATGAAGATTGTTTCTCTTTTAGAGGAAATATAAACAAACCCCAGGGGTTTCTATAAATGGAGTACAGGTAGGCCTCGATTAGTGCAAATAATGGGTCCCATGAATTTCTCTCACTATTCGAAGTATTAACTATATGTAAAATATGGTAATTGGTTCTTGCTTTGAGAGATTCTGGCCATTAGCCAACCTCATGATGAATAACCACAATACTAACTGTTTAAGAAATATTTATTTTCATATTTTATATCATTGTTCATCATTTAAATTAATAACTTACCAGGAATTGCATCTCATACCATCATCAAACCAACCCCAAATCAAAAGCGGAAGTTGAGCACTGCTTTCATGTTGCTCAATCACATCCATTTTTTGCTGTAGCATAATCACTAACGTCTTCTTTTTTCATTTCCTGTTTTATCATCAAAAATGTTCTTCCTTTCATCCATTTCGATACTTTTTAAAAAAGAAAATTCTGTACTATACTGTATGTATACGATAACAAAGCCAAATAATAGTAATGTTATCGTATACATAACTCGTGTTTCACCCCTTAAAATCAAGTGTCTGTTCTTGGACTGCTCCTTGTCTAGTTTTACTAACCGAAAATTAACATTAATTTGTTAATTGACATCATAAAATGGGATGGACCTTTGTTAGTAAGACTGATCTATGCTTACAACTTGCATTAAAATGGACCTTTGTTAGTAAAACTGGTCTATGCTTACAACTCGCATTAGACCGAAAATTAACATTAATTTGTTAATTGACATCATAAAAGGGGATGGACTAAACGAAAATTAACATTAATTTGTTAATTGACATCATAAAAGGGGACGGACCTATGTTAGTAAGACTGGTCTATGCTTACAACTCGCATTAATCGAATATATTAATAAGACTGGTCTATGCTTACAATGTGCATTAATCGAATATTTGCTCACTCTAACTGAAAAACAATATCATTCTTATAAGTCGCACTAATCGAATATTGCATTATTCGAACTCGCACTAATTAAGGCTTACATGTAATGGCAGAAATCCTTGAGATATGTTGAAACTAATATTATTAATATATTTAGTGACTCTATTTAAACATTACCTTCACTATATAGATGATATTTATATTGCATGGATAAGCAATGACAGGTCTCTTGATTGGCATAAGCTTTTGCACAGAAATGTGGGCCTTGTCTTAAATCTTAAACAAAAATGTATGATAACTGTATATTTTCTTGATGTCTAGATTAGGGATTGTATACCGGTTTACCGAATTACCGGTTAACCGATAAATTGACAAAAAAACGTTCGGTAAACTTACCGGTAAATTTCAAAAATTTACCGGTAATTCGGTAAATGAAAAATCCATATTTGAAATTTTTATGTAGAAAATATTGTGTTTATAGATATTTAAAAGGGCTAAAGGGACATTGAAAATAAAAAAAAAATATGTAAGTGTAAGCAACAATATACCTAATTATTAATTTTATGTGAGATATTTTTTGTTTAATTTTAATTTAAACTTTCTTGGGTTTGAGAGCCGTTGTAAATCGTACAGAAAGCGCTAGTTAGCATATGTGATTTGTGCTCTGCAGTTTTTTGAGATTTTTAAAAGTTTAAAATCTTTACAACCAACGTTTTTCTTAAAGAGTAAGTAAATATCTCCTTTTTTAATATTTAAAAATAATAATATATAAATATTTCACGTATTTTTTAAATTAATAGCAATTTTGAATACACCACATTATGACAGGACATTAATGCAATATTATTGTAAAATAACATTAAAATTTGAACCTTAAATAAATTTTTTACTTCTAACAACTGATTAAAATAATTAAATACAAATATTTATTACAAGATTCTAATATTATGCCTTGAGATTGTGCAAAATATGTATTATTCTAACCTATTTTCTTGGGGAATCCCCATTACTCTCACGCATGAAAATGAAAACAAATCAGTGACAATCAAAATTTCCCGTTAGTTAAATTTAATACTTTAATACAAGTATATAATATCGTGATTGATTGTCCACATAAATCTTTATTAATACATTATAATAATCCATTACGTCAAGACACAGTGTTTCTCAAACCTCGAATAGATTTACATATATGAGTTCGAATCTTCAAATATTATTTTTTACTGGTAATTTACCGATAAACCGGTATTTTAAGTTTCATTTACCGAATTACCAGTAAATGAAAAAGTCGGTAAATTTACAATCCCTAGTCTAGATAGAAATAAAATAAAGGCAGTACAAAACAAAAGTATATAGGAAGCCTATCTATACTCCTGTACTTATACCAATCTAGTCCAGAGATCCCCTTACATATAAAAAAATCTGTCTTTCAATTTTTCTTTAAAAGATTGCAGATACACTATAACTATTGATGATAAATAGTAAGATAATTGTAATATTGCTCTAATTAAAACTAATTAGAGGAATATCTAAAATCCAAATATTCTAAGCCAAATTAATCCCTAATGTAATAATTTAGAATTAAACTATAATTTTAATTATTTTTAAATCAAAGCTATGGTGCTACCATCTGTTAATTAATAATTAATTTTTAAAATTTGGACTAAGGTGGAATCATCTAGTAATTTATCATTAGACTAATTTTAAATTAATTTTCTGAAATAAAATTTTGCCATAGCATGAAATTGAATTGGGATCTTTGGGATAGTGCTCTAACATCTTACCAGTTAGACTATTGTGGCATTCAATAGAATTCCATTTTTGGGAAGCTTATATAATAATTTGGAAACTTATCAGATTAAGATGATATTAGCACTCCTAGGCTAGCTATGTAGCCACAAGCTCTCATGATGAATTTGGCAGCCAGTAAAATCAGATAATATGCTCTAATTGAAACTAACTAGGGAAATATTTACAGATCAAATATTATAAGTCAAATTAATAGAATGTTTTTAATTTGAGTTAGAATAGTTGCAGTAATATATCCCAAATTATATGAGATGAGGATATTTATTTTCTTTAGCATTTGCAATTTGAAGCCATTCTGCTGATGTAATTAATTTTAAATAATCATTTTTCTTTTATTGTAGAGAGACTTTATTAAAGCTGGCACTTTGATGGTTAATAAAAAATCCATATCATTTGATTATATTTTGAAAAATGGTGATCTTATTACAAATTTTGTACACAGGTAAATATTAAATATATTAATATTCTAAAATTTACTATAAAATATAAGTTTTTTAATTTCCTGATCAAAATTAATTTCAGTAAAACTTGCCAGGTAATAGGCTTTTAATATAGAATAATTAATGCTTATAGAAATTATTCAATATTACAACTAATCATCTTTGACTATAGAAATATTTATAAAAATCGTACAGAATATAGTAATTACAAAAACAAAATTATATTGATCAAAGCTAAAAGTTAGAAAAATATAATTCGTTTTGTTTTCATAACTTATAAGAATTGAATGTTAAATAGTATAATTTAATACTAATATTTAATTACAAGATAGTAGTAAATTTGATATATAGTAATTAAGAAAACTTTGTTAAATTTTAATTTAGATAATCATGTTTCTTTAAAATTATATTTATATAGTCTATTAATTTTAAATTATTAAAATCATATATTGAAAATGTCAAAATATATGACTAGCATTTTATCTTTAAATTAAAAACTGACATAACAAATTCCAGATTTCAGAGTTCAATATGAAGTATCGAAAAAAAATGAAAATACATGAAAATTAATTGAAATAAATAGCATAACATTAAATAATAGATAAATAATGTAATATTAATTGAAAATAATGAACATTAATTGCAATGAATAAATGCTAAACATTCACTAAAGGCATTTCAAATTATGTATGTAGCTATACAATATAGTATGACTGGATTTGTAGCAAAAATTCCATTATCTACTATGAGATCAGAAAAATCAAAATGGTGGCTGAGAAGCAGAAGTAGCATGCTTTCTGATTTTACCAGCATATTATGTATATGTTACAGGACAAACCAGAATTCAGAAAATACTAGAATTTCCTAGTCAAACACGAATGTCCTAACACTTGTCAGATGTACTAGTATTTCCTAGGCTGAACTCAAAATGCTGAATATTTCTTATTCAAAGTCCAGAATTTCTAGTTTTCCTTAGTTAAAACAAAAGTTTTCATTTCTCATGTATTCCTATTTAGAGCTCGATATGAAATTGAATCTGGATCCTATAAGATGATAAGTGATTGCTTATCACACAGCTTATATGCTCATTCTGTAATATAACTCTTTTTAATGTTATGTCTCTGTGACACAGTATAGAGTACTGTTTTAGTATTGTATAGGATATGCTCTAATATACCCTATACAGTACTATATATTTTGACTTACATAAGATTTTGCAGAATGATCCACTTATAAAGTCAGTAATACATAAAAAATATCAAATGAAAGAAGAATTGAGATTTACAGAATCACAGTAATAAACTTTGACTTTAATATAGATAAAAAATATATTAGATATGCATGTAGAAAGTTGCACACCAAATGAATTGAATAAATTAAGAAAAAAAAATTAACAGTTCATCTATAGTAATGTCACTTATATAAAAAAAAATGTATAACTAAATTCACTAATTTCTGTGCTCTCTGTTCTAAATAAATACCATAAATAATCTTTTTGGGTAGCTACAATATTCTTTAATAAATCAAATTTAATTTACAGAAATATTTATCTTGAAATCGTATATGGTTGATTAACATTACAAAACTATACTCCGTCTCACTCTCAACTGATAGTGACGTCAGAAAACACGTCATTAACCGGCGAAGTGCTAAAAATGCTAAAAACGTACCACTCCGCTGCCGGTGTTGACGTTGTCGTCTGATCGGTTAGCTGCGGATGCTTTTTTCACATTTATATCTATATTTATATTTTATATAATTTACAATAATTCATTACTTGAATAATAGAAAAATAAACTTTCCTCTTTGCACTTTCCTCTCACGTTATTTCTCGCATTCGAATAAGAAGCCATTTTATCAAATAAGGTAATCTCGTTAACGGACGATCGCTAGATCTATATTTCTATCCGGTGATTGTCACCAGTACATTACTGAAATTATTTACAACTATAAAAAAGTATTAAAAACTATGTACTTGATATGAAATTAAAACCTACTGCAAAGGAAATAATTCTGCGATTTATTTTTTGAAGCGGATAGTTACAACCAAAGATCGCGTAACGTCACTATCAGTTGAGAGTGAGACGGAGTATAGAATTATAAAAAGTATTCTTTTTCATTTTTGAATTTTTATATTTGAAAAAGAATATTTATGATTCTAATTTTTTAATGTTAATACTGATTATTGCAAAATTTTGAAAATTTGTGTAAATTAATAAAACATTCTTTAATAAAATACACTTTATTAAAAAATATTTTAACTTGTTGAAAGTGCAGATTATCATTTTTTGTGTGTGATGTTTGTAATTGGGAAACCGATATTTCAATCAATACTTTTATAAGGATATTTTATGTGGAGAAAGAAATACTATATTTGTAGTATAGAATATAAATAGTCCTCAACTTTTGATGAAGTTCAGTTTCACAAATTTCAAATCCCACCTTGGAAGTTGAAAATGACCGGAGATTCGAAATTCCCCAAATTTATGGATTTCTGATTATTAATGTTTACTTGGACACTACATATTATCTTAATAAACATATACAAAATTACAAGAATCAGACATAAAAAGGGATATTTTCCATATATCAGACTATTGGATTAGGGAATTGGGCCCAAGTCAATTGCATTGACTAATAGTAGAATATATTGATGACAGTACCATAATTAAAGTTGGTTATAAGTCGAGGACTACCTGTATTTATATATGAAATTTTATTTATACAAATAATACTCTAATTGAAATTAATTAAGGGAATGTCTACAAACTAAATATTCTAAACCAAATTAATCCCTAGTGTAATAATTTAGAATTAATGCTAGGGGGTTAATTTTGCTCTAAATATTTGATTTATAAATATAATATATTGTTTTTCTGTTTTATTATTAAAATGATGTTATCTATTATCATCACGAATAATATATTTTAAATAATATATATATATAATCTTAAATTTAAAATGTCAATCTTTTGTATTGTTCTAAAGTACTCTTCTTTAGCATTTGTACAATGATGACGACTTTCTTAAATTGAAAAATTTTGTTTAATATTAAAATTTTTATGTAAATAATTTTTTCTGACTTGTAATATTTGATTTATTATTCTATGAATTTATTATAATATGGTGATTTTATATAAATCTTTATATATTAAACAACTATATGTTATTCTTTTATAATTAATTAAAATAAATTTTTCTTTGTAGACATGAAGCACCAGTATTAGCTGCTCCACTAAAGATTGTATATCAGTCTAATGATTTTTTAATAATTGATAAACCACCTTCCATCCCTGTAAGATTCATTTTATATTTTCATTCATACAGTATTTGAAGTTATTTGTTTAGAAAAGAATATATTTAAATTTTATTATATCTGAATGAGAGTGAAATCTAGTAACTTTATTTAAATATGATATTGAATTTAATTGAGAACATTCTGTTTTATTGTTAGAACTTATTCAGTGAAAAAATAAAATTTATAGAAAATTTTCAATAGGAGAAAACTAACAACTTGTTGAGATGCTTTGATAGGTATATATGTCTTTTTCTTTTGTATGGTAAGCTTGGTGGCTAAATTTTGATTGCCCCTTTACACTCAAATAGAGCACTAAGGGAACCGTCATGGATAAAGAAATAAATAAATAAATGCAAAAATATAGCAGCAGCAAAGAACCGTTCCAACTCAATCTACGTGATGATGCATGTGAGTACCTAACCCAGTATAGAGGAGTAATAATAACCTATTCTACCTAACATAGAAGCTTAGAACTATGTTAGTAGATATTAAGTACTATGTTATTAGAAACCTAGAACTGTGTTAGTAGTATATCTAGAACTATGTTAAGAGGTAGGTATATATGTCATGGATGCAGGAAAAAAATGAAAAAGTGTTAAAAAATTAATCTTGATTTTATTAATTCAGCTTTTGCAAATCAGTTTTTTTTAATTTATTAGTTGAAAATATCCACCTTTGATGGTGATTCTTAAATTTTTTCAGTTGATGAAATATTTTTTTTTAAATTACATGTTTATAAATGTTGTTTTAAATAGAACCCCTCAGTATAATTTGGATTTTTTTATTAAATTCTGTTGATTTTGTAGTCTAATATATCAAAGTTATTCCAATTTTGGATGAGATAAATGATATTTTTGAAATTTTAATTAAAAAATGAATTTTTCATTCAATGAGCTATAAAATAGTTAAAATGTAAAAAAATATTGTAGATAATAAGAAATATTGGTTAATTCTATTAAAATAAACAAAACTTTATCTTAATTGTTCATTTTTTTGTATCATTTTCACCGATATTTAGGAGAAAATTGCAAAAAACAAAATGTAAACATCCTGCTGCCATTTAAATGAGCATGACATTTTCATTCCTTTATAGCAGCCAGTTGCTTCTTGGAAATTGCTGCCAAGCCTACTTTATCCCAAAGCTTGTAGTATTGGGTGGATTGTTATAATAAACCATCTGTGGTCCAGTTAGAGGAACATAAAGAATATTATAGCTGTTTATCCATGAGAT
The DNA here is from genome assembly GCA_000484575.1 of Olivierus martensii. NCBI lineage: Eukaryota > Metazoa > Arthropoda > Arachnida > Scorpiones > Buthidae > Olivierus > Olivierus martensii. The sequence continues at coordinate 51,969 of AYEL01090591.1, forward strand.
GAGACAGTTTCTGTTTATGTTAGTATATTTTATTATAAATTAGAAAATTTATAAAAAATACAGCTAAAAATTATATATATGAAGTAAAAACAAAATATTAAATATAAAATATTAATAAAAAATGATAATATTTCATTAAATTTATGTAATTTTTTTAATAATTATATAACTTCGTTCAACAGATGTTACATAACACTTGGATTTTTATAAATATGGTCTGAATTTCTTTATTCTTGGCTTATTTTGTTCAAATGACATGTCACTATAAAATTATTTTGTTGGATGGCTAAGATTTCATATAAAAAAATTGTATTTTCATTGATCTCATATACAGAATGAAAAGTTGTGAAAAAATAAAATTCCAAAAAAAATGCTTATATTGTTAGAAAGTAAGCAAAAATTCTAATAAATTGAAAACATTTCAAAAGTTTTTGACAAAAATTAAGTGAAATTTCATAATTTTAATTTTTTCATATTTATTAGACTTAATTTTAAAAAAATCACTAGCAGTGAAAGGGTTAACTCTTTCCATGCTGACAATAAAACAAATCTAATGAAATATATAAGTTGGCTGCAAATTTGTGTAATTAAGCCTAATTAATATGCAAAAATTAAATTGTCATATCTAGTTTAATTTTCATCAAAAGCTTGTGAAATTTTTACAATTTGTTACATTTTTTCTCTCATTCTAACAATGTGAACATTGTTTTTGAGAATTTTATTTTTTGGCAAATTTTTGTTCTTTTTTAAAATATGATTTTTTTATATGAAAATTTGTCATCCAGTGAAATGATTGTTATTTTGAATATCAACAAGTCCTCCAAATAAACTATGAAAGAAGAAAATTAGATCATATTTTGAAAAAAATCTAATAAAACCACATATGCAAATTTTGATTAATGAATATTAATGAAGTAATGTCATATTGCAAAGTCGCTAATTCCAACAATATCAATAATATTAAGTACAAACTAAACCTAATGGTTCTAACGACTCTGCAAATCCAGAGTTCAGCCTGAGCTCAGGTCTTTAACTATTTTCTAAACTAAATATGATTAAATTCAAAACAAACTATCAAAACTATGTCACTAGCAAACTATCAAAACTTAATATCTAATGGACGAAAACAAAAGGCGAGACTGTGCTGAGGGTTTTGTGCGCCACGAGTCACGTGCCCTCCATGCACTCCATGCGTGTGTGTTCGTGAACCGAAGCATCATTTATTATAATATGGTGATTTTATATAAATCTTTATATATTAAACAACTATATGTTATTCTTTTATAATTAATTAAAATAAATTTTTCTTTGTAGACATGAAGCACCAGTATTAGCTGCTCCACTAAAGATTGTATATCAGTCTAATGATTTTTTAATAATTGATAAACCACCTTCCATCCCTGTAAGATTCATTTTATATTTTCATTCATACAGTATTTGAAGTTATTTGTTTAGAAAAGAATATATTTAAATTTTATTATATCTGAATGAGAGTGAAATCTAGTAACTTTATTTAAATATGATATTGAATTTAATTGAGAACATTCTGTTTTATTGTTAGAACTTATTCAGTGAAAAAATAAAATTTATAGAAAATTTTCAATAGGAGAAAACTAACAACTTGTTGAGATGCTTTGATAGGTATATATGTCTTTTTCTTTTGTATGGTAAGCTTGGTGGCTAAATTTTGATTGCCCCTACACTCAAATAGAGCACTAAGGGAACCGTCATGGATAAAGAAATAAATAAATAAATGCAAAAATATAGCAGCAGCAAAGAACCGTTCCAACTCAATCTACGTGATGATGCATGTGAGTACCTAACCCAGTATAGAGGAGTAATAATAACCTATTCTACCTAACATAGAAGCTTAGAACTATGTTAGTAGATATTAAGTACTATGTTATTAGAGATCTAGAACTGTGTTAGTAGTATATCTAGAACTATGTTAAGAGGTAGGTATATATGTCATGGATGCAGGAAAAAAATGAAAAAGTGTTAAAAAATTAATCTTGATTTTATTAATTCAGCTTTTGCAAATCAGTTTTTTTTAATTTATTAGTTGAAAATATCCACCTTTGATGGTGATTCTTAAATTTTTTCAGTTGATGAAATATTTTTTTTTAAATTACATGTTTATAAATGTTGTTTTAAATAGAACCCCTCAGTATAATTTGGATTTTTTTATTAAATTCTGTTGATTTTGTAGTCTAATATATCAAAGTTATTCCAATTTTGGATGAGATAAATGATATTTTTGAAATTTTAATTAAAAAATGAATTTTTCATTCAATGAGCTATAAAATAGTTAAAATGTAAAAAAATATTGTAGATAATAAGAAATATTGGTTAATTCTATTAAAATAAACAAAACTTTATCTTAATTGTTCATTTTTTTGTATCATTTTCACCGATATTTAGGAGAAAATTGCAAAAAACAAAATGTAAACATCCTGCTGCCATTTAAATGAGCATGACATTTTCATTCCTTTATAGCAGCCAGTTGCTTCTTGGAAATTGCTGCCAAGCCTACTTTATCCCAAAGCTTGTAGTATTGGGTGGATTGTTATAATAAACCATCTGTGGTCCAGTTAGAGGAACATAAAGAATATTATAGCTGTTTATCCATGAGATGAGACAGTTTCTGTTTATGTTAGTATATTTTATTATAAATTAGAAAATTTATAAAAAATACAGCTAAAAATTATATATATGAAGTAAAAACAAAATATTAAATATAAAATATTAATAAAAAATGATAATATTTCATTAAATTTATGTAATTTTTTTAATAATTATATAACTTCGTTCAACAGATGTTACATAACACTTGGATTTTTATAAATATGGTCTGAATTTCTTTATTCTTGGCTTATTTTGTTCAAATGACATGTCACTATAAAATTATTTTGTTGGATGGCTAAGATTTCATATAAAAAAATTGTATTTTCATTGATCTCATATACAGAATGAAAAGTTGTGAAAAAATAAAATTCCAAAAAAAATGCTTATATTGTTAGAAAGTAAGCAAAAATTCTAATAAATTGAAAACATTTCAAAAGTTTTTGACAAAAATTAAGTGAAATTTCATAATTTTAATTTTTTCATATTTATTAGACTTAATTTTAAAAAAATCACTAGCAGTGAAAGGGTTAACTCTTTCCATGCTGACAATAAAACAAATCTAATGAAATATATAAGTTGGCTGCAAATTTGTGTAATTAAGCCTAATTAATATGCAAAAATTAAATTGTCATATCTAGTTTAATTTTCATCAAAAGCTTGTGAAATTTTTACAATTTGTTACATTTTTTCTCTCATTCTAACAATGTGAACATTGTTTTTGAGAATTTTATTTTTTGGCAAATTTTTGTTCTTTTTTAAAATATGATTTTTTTATATGAAAATTTGTCATCCAGTGAAATGATTGTTATTTTGAATATCAACAAGTCCTCCAAATAAACTATGAAAGAAGAAAATTAGATCATATTTTGAAAAAAATCTAATAAAACCACATATGCAAATTTTGATTAATGAATATTAATGAAGTAATGTCATATTGCAAAGTCGCTAATTCCAACAATATCAATAATATTAAGTACAAACTAAACCTAATGGTTCTAACGACTCTGCAAATCCAGAGTTCAGCCTGAGCTCAGGTCTTTAACTATTTTCTAAACTAAATATGATTAAATTCAAAACAAACTATCAAAACTATGTCACTAGCAAACTATCAAAACTTAATATCTAATGGACGAAAACAAAAACAACCGGAAATTACAACTAGAAGTACCGATTAAGTATTAGACTAGAACGAACAATGATGTTAGAAACTTATACTAATAAATTGAATAAATTCTCAAAACAAGTTAAATTAACAAAAAAATAAAATATTGTGGGATCCAAGGGCTAGGGCCGCTGGAGAACATCACTTCTCACCCGATCGTAACTTAGTGGAATTGACAATTTTAACGTCGATATCGGGTGAGAGCGTCCTTTGTCCAGCCGGTCCCAGATACCCCGATCTCCACTATCACCCAAAAGAATAATAAACACGCTAGAATCAAACTGAATAAGAATTCTAGTGTCATGCAGGTGTTCTAGGGGATATGTGAAATAATGTGACAGAGGTTATGATGTCAACTTCCCGGGAGAAAGGGAAAGAACTTGTTTATTTGTTTTTAGGCAAGGAGAAATGAGGGAATCTGACGAAAAAGTAGAGAGTCAGATTCTACTCTTGGTGGTGTACGGACGCTTGAGAGAGTCGGATTGTACTCTCGGTAGTGTACAGACGCTTGAGATTGCTCCTGTGAAAAACCCGAGAACTTTCCACATATAGACTTGGAGATTCGACATCTTTGCCGACACCAAATAAACCAACAACGACGAAAACGAAAAAGGGACTCTCGTCATCGCTTTCAACGCAAGACACAGCTATCCAAAACCATCCTCGACCCGTAGCTGCTCCGTCTACCTCAGCTGTCGCCCAGTGAAGTCCATGACCACGGCCGACCATTTAGCCAAGGAGACCTGTTTGACTGATCGACCAGGGAAAAACCTTGTAAATCAAGAGGTATTAGTCCTCCAACTTAGATTGTCGGAGATATATATATGTGTGTGTAAATCTCTCTCTCTTTTAATAAAGGAAGATGTTTGTTTATACGAACGTTGTCTCCGAGTCCGTCTGTGTCTAGCATCTCCTACTCATCCTTACCGACGCCACTCATACCGCTGAAAGACTGTCCGCCTGTTGGGAACCGCTTAATTGTTATTTTGCGGGCTCGCAGGCCTCACAATTTATTAGACTCAAAAACACTTAAAAAAGTGTTAATTAAAACTTTATTGAAATGATAATAAAGCATCAATCAATTAATCAACAAAACTTGTTTAATCCAACTCAAATATCAGAAATCCAATTATTCACAAGAAATAAACCTTAAATACTACTTAATTTCTAATACCTCCATCACCGAAACAAACTTCAAGCAATTTGTAGACCTTTACAAGAATTCAAATGTCACTTAACCAATTTCACTTTAGAAGCAACACCTAGTTGTGTCGTTGGTTGCTTCCATTTTTATACTGAGTGGCTTACAATCCCTTGCTTTGCTCATTTGCATAAGTTTGCATAACAATATCAAATTTATTAGCTTACAGAGTAATTAATTCATGCCATAATGTTTACAATTTAATTATATACCGAACAAAACATTGATACGGGATTATTCTTTTATTCTCATATTGTATCAGTGGTAATATTTATTCAGATTAGATGACGTCATTAGCTGGGACAGCTCTTCTGGAGGACGGATTCCGATTCTGTAACACGTGATTGTTAACTACTACGACGGAGAATGTGGAAGTAAGTCAACTCTTAAACTAAAATATAATACATTAAGATAATAATGAAAATAACAATAAATAATAATAGTGCATAATAAAATAAAGCAGGACAGGTCAGAGTTAACTTCCTCACAATATAATTAGTACAAAAATGACATAAATTTATTGAAATATTGTAATGCTAGTTAATAATTTATATTTATTGACTTGTTTTTTCTTCATTAAAATTAATTTTGTTTGAACTTTTTATAAATTTTTGAATTTTTATATAAAAAAATCTAATATAAATAAAAATCGGCTACTCTTATACATAAAAAGTTAATATTTTCTACTTTGCTCTAATTGGACTCTAGGTGGTTTATTGTACCAACCTATCCAAAACCACATGCTGCTGGGTAAAGTAGACATGACTATAATTTCCCAGGAAATGAGTGGATTGCATGAAAGCAATTAATGTTCCATGCCCATTTAAATGGCAAATGACTATTTACATTCATATTTTCTCATTTTTTCACAAAAAGACTGAAAATGAATTATAACTCGAAATTGCATGTGCAATATGTTATTGATAGGACTAACTAGAAATTTTTAATTTCAGAAATTTGAATATAAATATCCAGTTATAATATCTTCATATTTATTACAATTTGATGTTTATTTATTTTTAGTGGAAGTTCCATCAGTTTGATATATATAGATTCTTCATGAGTTATGAACATATCAATAATTCATTTGTAAGTTTTGCTTGTAAAACTGAAAATATTCTTACATTGTATCCAGAAGCACTGAAGCCATTGCATATACCAGGAGTGGCCAAACTTCATGTCACTACAAACCATATAGGAGAATCTCAAATACTCGAGAGCCACATTTTCTTTCTGGATCAATGCATCAGTTTTTCGGGTAATCTTAATAATGATTTCAAAAATTGTTTATTTCAGATGCGTTGACCAGATGACTGCATGGTAAAGCCTTGGCTTACCACCCTGGAGGATCCGTAATAACGATTTCAAAAATTGTTTATTTCAGTTGCATTTATTTCGTACAGATGCATACTAATTTTTACAATAGATAAAAATATAATATATCTGTAATTTATTTAACTTAAATAAGTATTTGTTTCATATTTACTATTGACTTTCATGATATGGAGCCACATTGAAGGTATCAAAGAGCCTCATGTGGCTCGCGACCCGCAGTTCGGCCATCCCTGCTATATACATTCCTCGAAATTTATTGAATTAATTTCTGTTCCGGTAATCAATCAAAGAATTTTGGTTTACTTTAATGACAATCTAGAATTTATCTCCATAATAATTTTCAATCTTTTTTTTTTTTTTTACAATTCTCATCTTGCATGAGGGTTTCATCATAACACTGACTAATCCACGATACGAATTTTTTTATTTGTTCATTGTGAAATACTGTATATAAATTATTGAATAAATAATAAAATATAAATGCAGTACTGAATATGAAAATTATTTTGTCTTCTTTTACCTCCGCTATACAGAAAATTTAATAATTTTCCAGTTATATTTTCATGATTTTTCCTATTATTTATAAATATTGATAAAATTCTTTGGAAATTTTATGAAGATTTACGGACTGCTAAAATTAATAGTTATATGCTATTTCAAAGCTTACGATAGTTTTAAAAATTTATTTTAAATAAATGGACAATATTTTTTAAATCTATATAAAGAAAAAAATAATAAAAAATAAGGACAGTAACTTGTCTATAATTGATATAACTTCTAATTCTTAACCTATTAGCCTATAAAAGTTACTACCGGATAATTTTATTATTTATAGTATTCTATTTTAGTGATTTCAATAAGTATTTAATTGAAAACCTCTACATTTTTTAATAAATGAAATATATTTCGAATTACAAATTAATTTCACAATCGTATTAAGTTACTTTTAGGTCGATATTTAAAATGTTTACGTTTGAACAATTTTCATGTCCTTGGAAGAAACCAGTCTTTGTTACCTTGAACAATTCTAGTTCAAAAGAAGGAAGTTAAAGTTCTATATCCTTTAATTCAAAAATTAATGATTAATAGAAAAATTTTAAATTGATTCAACGTAATATGAATTTCTGCCTTAAATTCAATAATAAACAAAAGTAAAATATAACATTTTTTATAAATTTTATTCTTAAAATTATATTGAAGTTTTATTTTTAATTCGACTTTTAATAAATGTTATCTGATGATTCTTTAGTTTTTTGTTTGGATATATAAAATTTCATTTTGTTTGAAGAGTGATGTATATATATTTAAAATAATTTTTCTGATATTGATGCCGGATATGAATAGAATATTATATAAGCTGTCATCTTGTCATCATTTGCATTTGACATTGCACTTATTATTTCGTCACTGACCTACAACATAACTGATGTGTTCGTCGATGACTCCATCAGTCTACATATACAGTCAAATATACAAAAATTAAGTATAAAAATATATGAATGATAATGTATTCTGAGATATTTAAAAATATTTTTTAGGCGTTTCAAATCTTTCTATATATTTAATACAGAAAAACGATCATGAGAGAAGAAGTGGACCACGCCATCATATAAAAAGAAAGCTATTAATAAATTCAGATCAGAGTTACAAGTTTATGTTATCGTCTTTAAATCTAAACCTGGATAAGTATTAATGCCTTAAATCCAATGACGTGACCTCGTGAATTTTTGATCTTATGCAGTGTGTTAAATGATACATTAGCGCTCAATGCTGAAGAAAAAATTGTACCGTTCTTGAAATAGCTCAAATTTTTCAAGTGAGATTTCGTCACAATGGAGTATTATTTATACCAACTTTTAAATAAATTTATTATCATTACTATATAAGATTTTCATATTTAAAATTATTTATATATCTAATTATATTTATAAATTTTTTCCTGCTATTTCAACTCTAACATTATAATAATGAATTATAATAAAATATTTAAAAAGTGTTTCGGCGTATCGTTTTAAACAATAAAAAAAAGTGAATATTTTTTTCAGATTTGTAGAAACATTACTATGCTAATCGCTACAGGGAAACTTTTATTCTATAATTACTGTATTCTAATAAAAGGCGCCCTCTAATAAACGATGCGTCTTTTATTATAGAGCGCTGAAAAGAATTTTATGATACTTAAAGAGAAATCAGTAGAGGATATCTGTAATTTGTACCAGCAGAGAATTTAAACATTTCTCAGATTTCTGACTGTTTAAATAATTTCTATTGTGTTAAACTGTTCTTTTTTAAAATCACATATTTAAACAATTGTGTAAATTGTTTAAATATGTGATTTGAAAAATGTTTAACTTTTATATTTAATTAATACACCAGCTGCCAATCCAGAAAAATTAAATGGGTTAAAAATTAAAACAGTAATAAAATTTTATGTTTATATTCATATTTCTGTTTTTCATTTATATTTTAATTATTAAATTTATGTAGCAATTCCATCCTTCTATATGCTAGATTAAAAAGAAGTATTAAATAATTTTTTTTATAATATGCTTGAAGAAAATTATATCCTCTCTGTCTCTTCCTGAATCTTCCAATGTGATACATTATAAAATAAATCATAAAAATGTGCCATAGACGTTATTTTAATAAATTTTATTATATATATATCAGAATATACCTTAAAATAATTATTCAAACAAAACTATCTGAGTATATATAGACCTATACTAAAATTTCTGAGTGATATTTGAACATCTATATTGTAATGATCAATATATAAAAATATAAAGATCATAGGTGAAATTTATTGATCCTAGACATGGATAATTAAAATATTTCATCAAAATTGATAATTAAGTATTAGGCATAATTATCATTAATTTTTAAATAAACATCATAACAGTTGCCATAAAGGATTACAACTTGTTGTTGGATATTAATGTTACATTTACTTTCTGAGCTTGTTATTTCAAGGATAATATATTCATATTTGCTAGCCATGATTTTACGTAATTGTCAAGTTTGAAATTATTCAAAATGGAACTTAACAAATTAAATGAAAAAGTTAGCTGAAGAGAAATCTTGAGTTCCTAAAAGATGCGAAGAAGCTCTTTTATCTTTCATCAAAGAACTGTTGAATGGAGAGCTCTTTGATGAAAGATTTGAATCCTTCACTAGAGAGCTCCATTCAAAAATATAAAGAAAATCAACTAAAGAAAATAAAAGCACTAAATATCTCTGTAAAATAAATTTGGAACGGCCGTTGAGAAAGATTTCAATTAAAACATAGCTCACAAAAGATAAAAATCTATTTTATGATCTTTGAATGATAAATTATAACAGAAAAATAAGAATCATAGAAAGTCTTTTGCTAAAACTATTTTATTTTAAATTAAAATTAAAATATCAGTGAATTAAGTGATACAGTAGACTCCCTCTTACTTGGGTCTCATTTTAACCGACCACATTTTGCCGAACTATAAGCAGAAATAAAAACGAAAAAAAAAAAAAAGAATTAGCCATTCCGAAAGAAACTGCTTGAAATTGCGATAAGATATATAGAATAACAAGATAATTCAACTGCTATTTAAATAATTCCTATCAAAAATTAGTGTTATTTCATGATTTTGCTTCAAAAAAGGAATTTAAATCATAATGGAAAATGAAGATTACTGATTTTTTTATCTAAGTAAATTTACTTAGATAAAAATTTATAAATTGTAAATTAAATACAAAAAAAAACTAAATGGATATAAGATATATACTGTATATATTTTATTTGGTTTACAACCTATAAATGATAGTTTGTGTATGTTTACGGATTAACCGGCCATGTGTTTATCCAATCCGAGGTCTGGTCCAATAGGAGCCGATTAATAGGGAATCTATTGTATATCAAATGATTATTATGGTAATTCTGGAATAGTTAACAATATTTATTAATATGATTACAATATATCATTATAGCTTTACAAGTATAGAGATCTCAATTATTCTTCAAGATTTTCCTACTTTTCTTGCGTATAAATCGACCAAAATTTGGAATATATTATTTTATCCATTTATATTTCCTATTTTTAATAAAAAGAAAATATAAATAGATTGAGAAAACTATTATATTACAGTAACAAATATTTTCGCGCACGGAAAATTTGTTATGGTAAATCTATGTAAATAGAATATTATATAATGTTCATCATAAAATTCTTCAATAGCTTATAGATGCGAAAAGATATTTTCTTAAAAATCTTTTTCTAATTCTAATTGTTTATTATGAAGATTATTTTTTTAAATACAATCATAAATTTGATTTTAAAACTCTGAAAATCAAAGATAAAAGCAATTACATGGAAATGCTATTATAAAATGTTATAAAATATCTATAATATATAACTTTTCTTAACTATAATACAAATCAGATTTGGTTTAAAGTCATATATGATAACATGTCCGATAACTAAAAATATTGAATATTTTAAGGAAGTTTCTCAATCATGTACTCGTATATAATCAAATATTTTTACGATGAATACCTTTTTGTCACGCATATACACTATAGTGGAATAGATATACAATACACAGATTGTGAATTCGTAATTTCAAAAAGTTAATAAATATTAACATACTTAATATAAAAATGAATAACAATCGAATATTTGCATTATAATAACTGGAGGACCTGTGATAACTATATTAAAAATTGATAGATAGAATTACGCAAGTTATAATTAAGAAATTCTGTAAAAAATTCACAGGAGTTTTAAAATACAGTGGATTCTCTCTTATCCGGCATCTCTGGGACTTTATAAACGAATGGCCACTTAATCCGTAAATATATGCAAAATATCATTGTAAGTTGTAAATAAAATAATATATAGGCCAATATGCATATATATATATATGTTGAATATAAAGATTTATTAAACCAAATGAGTAATCTTTATTTGCCTTTTTTATTTAAATTCGTATTTTGAAGCAAAATCATGCCATTTTTCATGTGAATTAATGGCAAATGAATTAACTCTCTGTTCAATATATTTTATCGCAATTTTAAATGTTTTTTCCTCCCTTCCGATTGATTTATTAATTTTTATTCGATTTTCTCTCCATTCATAGCTCCACGAAAATGTGGCCAGTAAAAGCGAAACCGGATAAGAGGAAATGTACAATATTTGAACTGAATGATTGATATCATTCAATTCGAGCAATCAGTCCTACTAACACGTCTATTCAATATATAAAATAAAGCATTTTCTTACATATTTTCTCCATCCCGTCTAAATTTCATTTAATTTATAAAAGTTTTATTATGTTGTAGGAGTTTAAAATGAAAAACTATATTCAGTTTATAAAAATATTTAAAATTTATTTTACAGACGAAGGAATTACTATATCGATAAAATAGTGTGTTCCAAATTTGGGTCGATTTATGTACAAGAAGGTTAGGAAAATCTTGAAGAATAATTGAGATCTCCGTAATTAGGCAATTTTGTTATACAATATTCCCGGAGGAAAACAACCTAATATCTAAATAAATGACTCATTTGTGTTAGTAATACAATAATCAGATCTCACGCAAAGGACAACTTAATATTGTACAATATTTTCTAAAATTTTAATATTTAATAAATTATTTTATAGATATGAAATTTTACTCGATCGTGATATCCATTGAAAAATGTTGAACGTAATAGCCATTTTATTTTACTACTAAAAAAAATTTAAAATTAATTAAAAATAATGCCAAATAAATATGTTACACATAAGCTAGTGATAAAAGAATAATTTAAAATAGAAACTCGATTATTCAAACATCAGTTATCTCAAAAACTGATTATCAAACGCGCGTAAACAGCGCTTATATCAGCTGCTGATGAAATTGTTTTGGAAATTTCTCCAACTAATGAATTTTTCCTTTACTTTATCGTCATTTGATCTACCATTTCTAATAAATAAATATTTTTTGATATTTATTTGTACACATAATTATTGAAATAGGACTTTTTACCATATACTTTATTGTAATTATTATTATTATTATTTGTCATTCGAAATTTAATGATTATGTAAAACATATTTTAAATTAAAATTTTATATATATTTTTAATTAATTTTTCCAAAATATATCGCTTATCCTATTTTTGACAATCCCAAACTTGTTAAAATAATGGGAGTTTTGCTATAAATATATATATAGCTTATTCTTGCCGCTATTTTTTAAATTCTTCTATGTAAAACTGTTTTAATATTTATCCTCATTTGTTATCATTATATATACAATAGAACTTGTATAAGATGACCACCTCCCGTTCCAATCAAAACTGGTCGTGTATACAGGTGGTCGGCTTATACAGGTTAATTATAATACAGCATGTTTAAATGAAACAAAATGATTACACTTCAATAAAAACAAAACGTATGTTTTTGTTACAATTTATAACACAGTTTATCATTTGTTCAAAAACACAACATATTTAATTAGTATGGAAAAAATTATCAATACCGTTTTGTCGCATCCCACTTTTATTTTTTATAATTTCTACCGCAAAACAGTATTCGATGTCATTTTAATGAGACAACAAATTTTCATTATTTTCTATTATTGATGCCACTTTAATTCTTTAACATGTTTCTTGCAGAGTATCATTTGCTTAAGGTTGTGATTTCCGTTGTTCCTCGTTTAGCCAGAATTTCTTTTTGAGGCAATAATTTGTGGATCTATGTGATACCCACGTTAAATTTTCTGCTAATACTCATTGAGAAAATCTTTCTTACTGTCTTCAATAATTTTTATTCGCTGTTCTAAATTCAAGGCATTAATTTTCCGTTTAGCCATGTTTCAATATTCAAAATGCAGTGTAGCATCACGTGTATAAGATTACATTTGATTAATATGCTTGCGTAGAACACAAACATTCGGATCCGATGGCTGGTTGTTTTCGCTTTCCCTGTTTTTCCTATATCACTTCGCCATAGACCATTAAGTTATGATTTTTAACGTATTTAATACAAGATTTAATTATCATGTCATAGATACAAATCTAAGGAACGAGTATATAAAAAGATATCGCATTAAAGTAGAAATGACGCCATGATTTCATCATTCCAGAGCTCTAGGTCATTGATATAAATGATGGGGGAAAATTCTCACGGTGCAGTTTTTCAATTGTAGTGGTTTGGCTTAAATGAAATGTAAGTTTAACAGAAAACGGTACAGATGTAAGCAATAAAAATAATAAATTAGTAGTGATGTTAAAAAATTATGGTCGTCATAGACGGTTTCACGCATGGGGTTTAGTAATTAAAATGATGGTCATGGTCGCATTAGGGAGGTGATCGTCTTATGAAGAGTCAAATAGCATTATTTCTATGAGAAAAAATTTGGTTTGTATAAAATCGTGGTCGTCAAGTCAGGTGGTCTGCTTATACTGGTGGTCATGAAGTCAGTTTTCACTGTATATATAATGCAATGCCTGTCTAATGTCCCGCAATCCAGCGGTTAACATAGGTACCCTCGGTTGAATTCGTACCAGGAAGTGGGGATTTCGGGGTCCAACGAAAATATGTTCATATAAATCCTTCAATGAATATATAAAATATGTTCATAAATCCTTTATACAAAGTTTAATTATCTTGACGCACAGCAGTGATTTTAAGCCAAATACAGTAGTCGCAGAGTTATACAGGGTGAGTTTTTTATCTTGAGACAACGAAATATCTTAATTGGATCTCATTATTTCGGAAAAAGTTGTAGATAAAAGTTGTTGGGTTTCGAAGGGGCAATCAATTGGTGACCTTAAATGTGACCTTGACTTTGGCCTTCAATGTCATTTGAGGGTCAAGTCTGTTTTTTTAAATGGGAAGACCTACTTTTGACCCCGGCAATGGAAAGAGGGGAAAATTTCACAATCGGATATACCCTTGACCCTTGGTTTAGATCAAAGATCAAGGTTATTTGCAGATCAAAAGATTTTTCCCGAGGAGAAACCATAATTTTTATCACATTTTTTAATGACCTTATTACTTTGACCTTTAAAAGCAGCAAATTATGATATTTCTATGCATAAGTAGATATGTTATGAAGTGATCTATGATTAATGACATCAAAAAAGAAGCAAATATCAGGTTAGTCTCATCGAATTTATTTTGTCTCTGGGGGCCATTCCGTTGGGTCTAGAACCTAAATATAAAAAGTGCAAAAGGTGCTAACGATTTGCTAAAGAGTGCAAAAGAAAAAATTCGAAAATTCGAAACTGGGGG
>AYEL01090592.1:0-44731 GCA_000484575.1 Olivierus martensii
TTCCCGTTTCGTGCGTTTTCCCGGCTCGTTTGACTTTTCGGGCCGGTCCCCGAAAAGTTTCAAAATCGGGGTTTCACTGTAATTTGAAATTTCTTGGAAATCACTTGAGATGTATTTTGGGAAATAAATAAAAATAAAAACTTAAAATTGAGATAATCATACACTAGACTCTTGCTAATCTGACCATTCTTGAAACAGAGAAATGCTAAATTATTGAGAGTGCATAAAATTTTTGTTTAGTTTTTCATTAAATTTAATCTTAAAAGTTTACTGTATTTATTACATATTTTAAAAAAACATAAGAGATAAGCATATGATGATGACAGTAAAAAACACAATCAATATGTATTATACTGTCTCATTTACAACAATGAAATGATTTTTTATATCAATAGAATAAAACACAATATATACTATACACAACAAAAGAAATGTAATTTTAATACAGCATAGATGAATTTTGTATTTTCTACTCAGTGCAGTCACTTCAAAATATCACGAATTTTTTCAACTTTAATAAAAATGCTTGTTGACGGGAACACTTTGTTACACAATCATTTTACTAGCCTGAATAGCAAGAAATAGTCTAAAAATAACCCACATTTGTAACTTCTGAAGGATGTGTAACATTGCTTCTTTTATGTTATGGCCAGAGTCAAAGGCAGGATTAGGAAGAGTTCTGTACTTTATTAATTTTTAGATATAAAAGAATATTTATAGATCTCTGCTGTGTTTCTTAGTGTGTTTTAATTGTAAAAAATCCTGCATGATTACATCATTGTGAGATTCCTGTAACAGATGGCCAAAAAAACATAGTAGTTTGAAATATTAGCATATCTTCAAATAAGATCATGAGTAAGTGATGCAGAGATCCAGGATAGAAAAATTGATTTGGAAATACATAAACATGTATTTATTTCCTGTTGTTTTAAATAAATATAAGATTAGCCTATTTCATTTAAAAAAAATTACCACATCAAAATAAGTGACAAAGATTGAAGTATATAATAGAGATCTTTAATTTAATGAGACTTAAATTACAGATTTATCCTGAACATTAGAGAGAGTTATTTAATGCAGGAGATTATACCTGGGGAGAGTGTTAACAGAAGAATAAAGCAATGATTTCTTTTTATCTTTTTATATTTTTATTTCCTAGTTCTCATTGGGCAACACCAATGGGATGGGACATAAAAGAAATCATTGCTTTATTCTTCTGTTATCTTTTTATATTTTTATTTCCTAGTTCTCATTGGGCAACACCAATGGGATGGGACATGGATTCACTCTTCTCTGCCTACATTTTTATTTATTTATTTATTATTAATTATTTTACAAAAAACAAATTGATAAAATTATTATACATTTTTTGTAAACAATAGAAAATAATAAAAATACTAGTGCAAATTTAAAAGTACTTATATCATCACTCATCTTTCCCATTTTCCAAAATTAAACCACATTTCTTAGAGTCCAAAATGAACAGAGCGTTATTATTATTAATTCTCTAAGGAGAAATGATCTTGAATGAATATTAGTCCTTGTGATTGGGATTTGGACTGAGTTTTATACTTTTAACTGGTATGTTGGGTTTAATAAGATCAATTTATTGGCAAAATAACTATTAAATGATTCATGTGAAAAAGTTTTCTTGTACCAATTTCATATCGTGATTGTCCTCCAGAAAGATAGAGGGAAGATCTATCTGAAAGATCCAATAATCATAGTCATTATGATGATATTGTATTATGTTTCTATACAAGACAATTTTTATAAATTTATGTTATACCATTTCCAATGAATTATCTAGGTACTGAGGACAAAAACATTGTGAAAATATTTAATAAACAAAAGAGGAAACCGATCATTCGATTTCCCTTCTTTATTATTTGTTGAATATGTTTATCGAATCAACAGTTAGACTAAAAAATAACATCTAGATTTCTAATAAAATCCATTTTTTTATGTAGATATCCTTTAATTCATAGGAATAATGAATAGGTTTTACAAGAACATATAAAATATAATTATTCTTCAGAGTATTTAACAACATACCATTGTCATCCAGCCATTCATTCAAGAAATTTAACATCTGCAATATTCTCAATCCCTTATAATTGTAATAGAGTGAAAAATTGTGATGTCATCTGTATACAGTAACATTTACTGTAAGGAAACAAATCTCTAACTTCTATTATTAAATCATTTAATTATATGGAAAATAACAATGGTCCAAGATGAGCCTGAAAGATTCCAGAAGGAATAGGAAGACTTATAGAAATTGCTCCATTCATATAAACTGCATGATTGTGGTTATGACTATGGTTATTGGATCATTGAACCAATTCAAATAAATGTATGACGAACCATACATTTTAAATTTGTCAATTAGTATTGATGAATCACAAAGTCAAATATTTTAATTAAATCTATATATATTATATCCGTTTGTTTTTCTCTTCAATGCTATTTGTAACAATGTCCCAGAAAGTAAAAGGATGGAGTGAACCCCTTCAAACAAACCCAAATTGTTCACTACAAATAAAATTGTCTAAAAGAAAATAATATTAGATAATTTGATACATATAATCCTATCTAGGATCTTAGTTAATATGGGCAATAAGCATACAGGTCTGTAATTTTCTATCATAGCCTTGGAATCTTTTTTGTACAAGCTTTTTATTAGAACCTTTTTCATAAGTTCAGGGTACTTCTCTGATAATATTGAATTATTAAATATTTTATTTAGATGTGGAATTAATGAATATTTACAGTGATGAAATAAAACAGCTGGAAGATTTCTCTCCATATAAAAGGAATTATAATCATATATTAACAACAAACTAACGGGATAAACCATTTACGAATTAACCAAACGAACTAGCCAAACTTCCCCTGCGGATAAACACCATAGCTTTGATTCAAATAATAATTGTTGTAATAAAATGTAATTTAAACTTTATCTGCCAGGGGAAGTTTGGCTAGACGTTTTGGTAATTCATAAAAGGAATTAAGTTTATCAATTGCATTAAATATTTCCTTGAAATCCAAAGTAATGTTAGAGAAGTTAACACTCATATTATGTTGTCTGAGTATATTTCCAGAAAATTAATTTAATAAATATTTTAATTCTTTTATATAAAGTTTTGAGCACTCATTAGAAGGAATTTCCTTTCCATTTATTGTATATGCCATATTCGACAACAATGAATTCACATAGTAATGGTAATATTTCCAGAATTCTTTAATCCCTTGTGCTGTGTTAGACTTGTATGCATTTTGGAAGTTTAACAAAAAGCTGTTTTTTTATCCTTTTCCTTTATAACAAACTTCTTAATGGATTCTGTATATTTTTGATATAATAATTGATCCTCAAATTGATTTTTCTACCTTTATTTTAGAATGTCTTCTACTTCTCCCTCTTGATCGACTCTTGTCTGTCCTTTCTCATTAGAGACAATCACATTACCTTATTATTTGACAGAAAGCAATCTAGTTTCATCATTGTTCAATGAAATCGATCCTTCTATTTCCCCCTCTCTTCTCCAGACATCTCCCAATTTTTATCCAAAAATTAAATCCAATATAGTTATTCAATTATTTTATTGAGTTATGTTTATTAACTATTATTAAGAAAAGCTTTTTAATCACATTACTAATGATTAAAAAGCTTTCCTAAGTAATACTTTTGTGATATGATATGACATAACAAACATTTAGCACTTAGTCTCTATGAAATGCTGAATGATGATGATGATTTTATGATCATCATCATCATAAGATCAATTTTAAAATATTCATAAATATTATAAATAATCTCTTCTTTAATGATGATTTGATTTTCCATGTCCCAAAGTCAAATTATTCTCCATCATAAACCAAAAGCAATCCAAACAAAAAAAAATAAAAAAATGCTATAGTCCTTCCATCATTGGCAAGACTATTTGGAATTTATTAAGTATATTTATTTATCATTTAAGTACTCATTTCTCATTAGTTGAAAATAGAGAGAGAACTCAAACTATACAGACTATGGTTATTATAATATTATCATAAAATGAATATGAATCTATGTATCTTTTTTGTTTTATATACTTTCAGAAATATATATATATTTTTAAATCATATAGAAAAGTTGAAATGCTTCATCATTTATAATTTCAATTTGTTTTCATAAATGTTTATTAATATAATGATTGTTAAGTATGAAATTGGTTTTAAATTCTAAAAATATTGCATTTTTGAAAAATTGAATAATGATTAATTGATAGTTTATATTGATAGTTATTATATCTCAAAATATCTTTCTGTTTATTATTATATTTTGAAATTTTTATTTTAAATAATACTATATTTGATTGAAGGTAATTTTTATTGATATCAATAAACAATTTATAAATTTATTTGCATTGACTTATGACTGAATTGACTTGTATCCATAAATAATGGTTTGCTTAAAAATTATAAAATGCAAAATTAAATTATTAATTATAAATTTTGAAAGCAGAATATTGTATTAGTTGTAGAAGTTTTGAGTTATATGAATAATGGTAAAATTAAATAATTTATAGGTCCTGGAATGCAAAAGGTACTCCAACCATTTGTCAGTTGTGATCTTGCTAAGTTATTCTTTATGAGATCAACTATTACATCAGTTTGTGGTGAATCAGATTGTCGTATTACTCGTTGTGGATACACTGGAGAAGATGGAGTAGAGGTGAACTTAAGGATTATTTTTTCCTGTTTTCCTTGAATAAAATTAATTGACTTCTCATTAGATATCTATACCACAATCAAGTGCAGAAAAAATAATCAAACTACTACTAGCATCAAAAGATGATCATGTACAATTAGCAGGTTTAGGTGCTAGAGATACTCTTAGATTGGAAGCTGGATTATGTTTATATGGTTCTGATATTGATGAAACAACAACACCCATAGAAGCTAATTTAGCATGGACTATTGGTAAGAATTGTAATTATCAATAATATATTCTTAATAAGTTTTTTAATTTAAAAAGTTAAAATTTTTATAAACAGCTAAAAGACGTAGGAAAACTGCTGATTTCCCTGGAGCAAATATAATACTCAGTCAATTGTCAGAGAAACCATCTCGTCGAAGAGTTGGCCTAATTAGTACAGGACCACCAGCAAGAGGTTGATGATATTTTCTTTAATTTTTAAAATGCAAAAACTTTTTTTTATAAAATTACAGAAATTTTTAAGATTAATGAAATTTTGGATCAAAATTATGACAGAAATGCTTGCTCTTGAAATAACTGAAACTAATTTAATAATTGGTTTATAGCTAGTTTCATGAGGATGAGGATTTTTTTCATCTTTTCAAATTAGAGTAAGCTAACAGAAATCATTTGTATATATATTTACTATTAATTTATATTTATCGAGTCCATATCAAATTTACAATGACTGTAAAATATGGCATATAGACTATCAGGCCCATTATGATTCAAAAATTAATCAACAAGCATAAATGATCACTAGTGAATATTTTTAAATTGTTTATTAATTATTACACTTGATGTCATTTTAAGACTTGTTGGCTACTTTTGATTATGGATTCTCTTAATTGGTTTTAATCATTCTATCTTTTCACTCTTTAAAAATCATTATATCTGTACCTGCAGAGAAAATATTTTTGAATAATTATGCAAATACTTTATTCAGAAGTTTGCCTTTATTGCAATGTCTGTATTTTTGCCAATCTATTATTGTAATTAGATTTAAATATTATTTATAATTCTGTTAATTGAACATTATATTTGCAATCCTTTTAAAAAAAATGAAAAGCTTATTTATAAACTTGAGAATTAAAATTAAGTTTAAGTAACTGCTAAAAATTTTTTTATTTTGCTTTATTTTACATAATTCTGCATGTAAAACTCATTCTTTCTTTTATCAGTTAGTTTTATTTATTTTTAAATTTAATTGAACATTTATATCCTGTTTTTTGTAAAAACAGGACATAAATGTTCAATTAATTTGTTTGTATATAGTAGTGCTGATGAAGTGTTTTAAGCCTGGAATTGTTTTTAGAATTCAATTATTCATTGCCATAGTAAGTTGATATGATTATAAATCAAGAAATACATGTGCAATAGGTCTGATTTATACTGATAAGTGGAAATTTTTTGAACAAATTAAGTCTAACAATTCTTAAATTCAATATATACAATTGAGCACATTAGCAAACAGCATGTCCAAATGAAATTTATGAGCATACTTTAAACATAGATAAGAAAATTTAAAGCTGTAAGTGATATTTTTACAAAAAAAGTAAATTGTTTAATGAATTTTTCATTCATGTTTTATGGAATTCAATAAAAAGAAGCGAGATTTGTATATTAAGTATCTTTGAAACAGCATTAGTCAATGCTCATAAATCAGAGACAATAGAGATGATTCTTTGTTTTGTTTTATAGTCTATCTTCCTACTTTCTGTAAAATTATTAATTTCAAAATGTCATATATGAAAGGGATGTCTGGTGTCATCTCATACTTTAAATATAATTAAAATTAATGATATGTTTTTGTTTAATCACAAGATTTTGTTATTCAATATATAATGAAAACTTTTGTATTTAATGATATTCAGTTCCATATTTTCATGTATGTATTTTCAGTAAGAAAGATTCATTTTATTATAAAGTTTTCTATTGGGTTATATATTATGCAAATTTCACATATTATATAAATAATGCAAGTATTGTATCAGATTTTTAAGATATACTTTTTTTCTCAATTTATGAATGGACTATGTTCCTGAAAAACTGTTATATAAACTGTTAAAACTATTAATTATTGTAAATTACTATTAATTTAAATGGATAAACTAATAATGCATTGCTGAACCTAACAAAGCCGTCAATTTTTTCATTAAAATATGCTAAAATATCACCCAGTTACATTAATAGAAACAAAGTTATTTATGTGGATTAAACTAATAATTAATTTGTTAGTTATCAAAACTTAATAAGGCAGTTCTCTTAGTGAAACTTCCCAGTAAAACTTAATACTTCTTGTTCAGCTATTTCATAAATTATGCTTTGTTAAAAAAATAATCATAATTCTCAAATACAGTGGATTCTGCTTAATTGGGACAGGTCGGGCCAAGCCATTTTGTCCCAATTAAACGAAGTAGTAATAAATTCTAAAATAAAATATGTAATTCGTAGGTAAATAAATAATAGGTAAAAAATAATAATTAGATACCTATTTTAATGATTTAATAAAATAGATAACTAATTATTAATTTTTTACCGTTCTCCATCTTCAATATTGGGCCACTGATATTCATGCCTCACCCGCTAACTATAGAAATCCATTGATCTAATGCTTCTTCGACTTCTGAATCCTTTCCATCACACTTTGTTTTGGATGTTCCTGGAATTTCTTTCTGTAATGCCCACTCCTTAGCAGTTGATTTTCTTTTTTGTAGGAGACGCTTCTATGGTAGATTTTGGTTTATTTCAGCGTGTCTACGATGGCTTGTATTAAATGGCTGGCTTTTAATTTTATTCAGCCAAGCAATTTTACTTGAGTGTAAAATCCTTTCTTGACATCTTGGCAAAGATTAGTGTATGTATGTGTAGCCATACTTTTGAAAAATCCCTAAAATATATCAAAAATTGAAAATTCCTTTTCTGCTACTGTCCCAATTAAGCGTTTAAATTTTGTATTAGTTTATTAGTTTGGTTTTTGTTCTTTGAGATTTTTCCCAATTAACCGGTGTCCCAATTAAGCGGAATCCACTGTATTAACAAAAATCAATAGTATATAATATACTATTGAATATTCATCATAAAAAATAAAACATAAAATTCAATAAAAAACAAAGTTAGCATTTCATTAAAAACTGACATCATATTTCTCAAAAACTTTGTCAGTAAATAAGGAAGTACTGAGTAATAACTCACTGAGGAACTAAGATATGTAAAAAACACATTTACTTTTTCTAATGTTATCAACACACTGTGCATTCCTCTGCATCATCAAGGTTATTTGACTTTTGAAATTTTTTGTGCTTATAAATGTGGGATGTAAATTTAAATTAGGATCTTAAATTGTTTTTTCTCTTATAAATAGATCCCATATATTGAAGAAAGAGTTTATTGAATATCTTTCCAAACAATAATAATCCATTTCCTTTTGATTTCTCATTAGAGAAAGGCTTTATAAATACATAACAGAACTTATAATTAATGCTCTGAATTTAGAGATTAGACATGTATATAAATAAACCTAATTAAGTTTGCCAAATTTAACCTTTGAAACACAACAGAATTTTAATGATTCTAAATAATTTAGTCAAATTATACAAATTATTAAACCAATGAGTGGCTCCATCTATTAATTAATAATTAAACTAGAATTTAAACAAATTTATCTGAAGATGAAAAAATCTGCCCCAGCCCAGGATCGAACTGGGGACCTTTGGGGTTACATCCCAATGTCATGCCACTAGACCACCGAGGCCAATGAACAGATTGATTCTTCAGGTATTTATATTAATTTGGAAACAACTTTAGATTACCTGCATTGGACTGAGGGCCCATGGCTAGATTCAGCCTGGTCAGGAATAGGTCTATCAGCAAAGTCCGATGTGGGTAATCTAAAGTTGTTTCCAAATTAATATAACTGCCTGAAGAATCAATCTATTCGTTGGCCTCTGTGGTCTAGCGATATGACGTTGGGACGGAACCCCAAAGGTCCAGTTCAATCCTGGGCTGAGGTGGATTTTTTCATCTTCAGGTAAATTCGTTTAAATTCTAGTTTAGTTATTAATTGATAGATAGAGCCACTCATTGGTTTAATAATTTGTATAATTTGTCTAAATTATTTAGAATCATTAAAATTCCACTGTGTTTCAAGTGTTAAATTTGGCAAAGTTAATTAGGTTTATTTGGATTAAATTCCCTTGAGGTTTGGATTATATAATGTTTGTGACATGTATATATTTCATGTTTTAAACAAATTCAAATTTTTTGTTGTTTTCATTAAATATTAATCCAATTAACTTGTTCATCTATGCATGTTGTGAAAAATATTTATTAAATTGAATGTAAAATCACATTAGTTTATTTTGCAAATATTAAATATGTAATTTTATCAGACAGATAAAATAAAATGAAAATGTATTTTTATAATTTGAGCAATTTAATTTATTTAAAATTGATAAATGCTAAAACAATGCATATTGTGAAATGAAAATTGGATATCAGAAATGAATAACAGTTTTAAAGTAAAAAAATTTTTTTTTCGGATATATATAGAAAATGAACAGTTAATTATGAAATAGTGCAATCAATATGTATAAATTATATATGTTAGTTTTGAAATTATTTATTTAAAATTTATTAATAATAAAAACATTAAAATACAAAAATAGCTTTTATATTATGTAAAACAAAAGCATTTTCTTCATTTGTGTTAAATTGAAACTGCGTAAACAAATATAATAGAAATTAAGAGAGATGTATTTTAATACTATGATATTAGAAACATTTTTGCTTTAATCATATACATATGTTAGTATTTAGATTTCTCCAATAGATCTTCATGATTTTGTTGTCAAGCTGCAAAACTTTTTTTGGTTCATGCTCCAATAATTGATATATATTATCTTATTTTGCTTATGACTTTTTTAAATACCAATATGCCATGTTCTATTTATTCAAAAATATTTTATATTTTTTATCTTTTTATTTATATTTTATCTTAATATAAATATTTTATCAACATCTTTATTTTTGAATAAAGATCTTAATATAAATTTTTCTTCTGAATCATTGTTCATGTAATAATTATCATAAATACATTTTTTTTAAATATTCCTTTAGAAAAAGATATAAATTTCCTATATATAATTTGAACATCGAGTATCTGTATTTTTAGATCTAAGATAATCAATTTTTTATAAATTAATGGATGCCTTGATATATGTAAAAGAAATCTAAGGAGTTTAATGGGATTATTTATTCATGTTTTAATCTTTATGAACTGGCAAAGACATTAAAAGTAGTTTGAGTCTAATTAATTTCAATTTAAAATACATATTTAGTATCCAGAAATTTATTTTAATTTGGGTTTTTTCTATCATGAGAGAATATATAATACTGATGTAAAAAATTTTTTTTTAATCTCTTTGGTCTTTCACAAACTGCAAATTTGGTTAAAATTTGATAATTTTATACACGGAACAATATTCTCATAAATATATTTTGTTTTTTGATTAAGAATACACTAATTATTTTCTATTTATTGATGAAGTTATTAAATATTTTTCATTCTCTATTTTTTCTAACAGCTCAGACTATAATAATAAATTCCTCAGGTGAAAAAATTGGAGAAGTTACAAGTGGTTGCCCATCACCATCTCTGAAGAAAAATATTGCCATGGGCTATATTCCTCTACATTACTCTACAAAGGGTTCAAGAGTTACATATCTTATAAGGAACAAAGTAATAGAAGCTGAAGTTGTGAAAATGCCATTTATTCCTACTAAATATTATATACCATGAACTATTTTATATTATAAAGAATATATTTTATGAAAATATAAAAAATTATTTTCTTTATTTTTAATAATGATTAAGAGCAGGCTTGATTGAGACATATTAAACAAATCATAAAGATAAACAAGATATATTTTAGAAAACATGAAAATTCTCAATCAAATAATGATGCATTTATTTTTATATTAAATATATATCTCAGTATTTATAAATACTTTGATATCAAAAATTTTTTCAATGAATTTTGTAATTTATCTTAAATATATTTAACTGTCATTTTTCTGAACTGGATGTACCCATTTAAAAGTTGGGAAATACTGTTTTGTATTAAAAGTATATTTTGTTTTAGTACTTGCAATATTTCTTTGCATATAGAAAATGATTACTTCTGTCATATTTAACTTTTTCTGTAATACATGTTTTGTAATATTTATTGCTTTAATAATACATGAGAATGTAATGTAAATTGATGTCAACCATATGACATCAATTTAAATTACAAGACACACAGCTAGTGTGTGCTGCCCATAGTAGATACTTTGACTAACTCTGTTATTTAATATTTGAAGAAAGCAGAAAATAGTGTAAAAATGAAAATGATCATCACTTGATAAGTATTGGCAGCCTAGGGTAGAAAATGAAATGTGCCAGCCTCTTAATAATAATAAATTTGGATGGCTGTGCTGGAAACGTGTTCTGTTTCCATCCTGGAGGATCTGGATCCCACACTTAAGTTTTTACAGGAAGAACCTGTGCTTGACATACGCTTGGAGGATCTGGTTTAATTCCGGGTCTTACCACCAAATTTTCAGGGGTTCAGCCCCATCCTGTTAATCCTATCCTCTAACCTTCCAGTTGGTCTTATCATAGGGGTTAACCAGCCTATGGGATCTAAAAGTGGCTGCTACCAAGATACAATATATCCCACGTGCGATATTATAGCTTAACTGAAACTAATTAATTTAACCACGTTTGCATCGTTGAACCCTTTCCTCCACCTTATGGCTGATTCCCACTAGGAGTGTGCCCAGGTATTGTAATGCCCATGATAGACACTGCAATATCTTATCTCTTAGTACATAATATTTAAATTATTAAAAGTAAAGATATGATGATATTTAAAACCCATTTATAATATTTTTAAAAATTAAAAAAATAAATACTATTACATTTTTGCTAATTTTTTATGATTCAATTGTGTGCTTAATTGATAATTTTTTAGTAAATAATTTGTTTTAAATTTATTTTATAATACGTACGAGTATCATGTTCATGTTAGGTTCGTAGGGAGTTTTAAAATTACAAAATTTGTTCTTCGGACATCCAATTGTGGGAATAGCGGGGTCAAAAAACTGCGCGCCCATCTAGTGTTGAAACGTCAGGTGCTAATACCAAGATCAGTTTAGGCTGTTGCATCGATTCTGTGTTGTTCCAGCACTGTGAGGGATATATATATATTTATATTTAGAAGAGCGCACATTAAGATGATGGCCAAAAAACTAGAAGCGAGCATGGGTAAGCGACGCGTCACGGGTTAGAAATGAAGTGAGAAGTGCGGAAACAATCAATAATTAAACTATATATAATTAATATAACATTTATTGATTAATAATTAGGTTATATTTGTTTTCAAATTAAGTCGACGACAAATAACATAGAACAAAAGCTAACGAATAAACTAAACGAAAAATTCTAAGAGGGCTTTAATATAATTTAACACGAGACCCATAAACATAATAGAGAGTGTGTGTGTGTGTGTGTGTTGTTTTTTCTTAATTTCTTTTTCGAATAAAAATTTCTTTAGTTTACTTTGAACTGAAAGCAAAAATACTGACAAGGCAACGACATTAATCCAACCACAAACAAAGCAGAAGAGAGCTGAAGAAAGAAGAAAAGTTGAGTCAAAACCCTGAGCAAACATTTGTGCAAACTGTTAAAAATTTCTTCTTCCATCTTTTACTACTATTTTCTTTTTAAATTTTCCAATCAGGTCAAACTGAAGAGAAGGTTCAAATTAAAATTACTATTCGTTTGATGAGATATTGTCCATCGTCGGATTGCTACAGAAAATTGACAGAATAAAGTTATGCTGGTTTAATTTAATCGGAACTTATGCCCTCAAGTCATTGAATTCCTTCGTTTGTTTCTCTCTTAAGCACAATTTGAGTTTATTTGACACACAACATTCCATTTCCTCTTCCGATCTAAAAAATAATAATTTTCCTAGTTAGTTTCGTTAGCCTTACAACATACTGTAAATTCTTACAAATATTTTAGTTAAAACAAGTTTTGACAAAAAAATTGAAATTATGCTTATAATTTAATGTTTTTAAGTTTCATAAGTATTCGTTTAAAAAAAGCAGTTTCCGACTAAATCCGAGTGCTGTAAAGCGGCACGTCGTAATATCACGTGATCCGGTAAATCATTTTAAAATTTAATAAAAATTTAAAATCTAAAATTGTTATAGAAATTAACAAAATTATTAGAGAATACATATGCTTAAAATTAAACGCTAAAATTATAAAATAGAGAAACTATTTAATTAATCAAATGTTTCGTTTCTTAAAGATGATCTCTAGACGATTGATATTGCAACTTCAGTGAACAGTCTGATTTTATTGTTCATATGTTTTGTGATTGATATCTACAAAAAGTACGACGTCATAATGTCGGATATACGAGAAAAAAAGTCTGTCAGAAATCCTTCATTCAATAATAACGCTAAAATGTGACTAGATTTTCTGATCCATGCTTGATTGTAAGTAATTTTTATAATTTAAATTTTAAGAACATTTAGATATCGAAATTGTCATTAAAATTCTCAAAGCCATATACAAGGTGAAGAATATTGATTCCAAATCATTTGAATTAATATACGACTGCCAAAAAAAGATGACGCAGTTCTAAAAATCTAGAGCGAGAATTGCGAAACTATATATATAAATGCCTTTTAGCTGTCGTCGGATTGGCTGCGTGGAAACTCTTCGGTTTTTCCACTCTGGAGAACCAGGATTCGAGTCTCGGGTCCCACCCCTTGAAAATGTTTATCTTGGGGACCGGGCCTGGCCTTTTGATCCCCGTCCTCCACAATCTGGTTGATCCCTCCGCAGAGATGAGCAGCTTGTGGAAGGGCTAGTTTCTCCTGCCATTTAGTATTCTCCCAGAATGGAAAGTGGTGTCATCTTTTGACAAAAAAGCCTTTTAGCTATATATACAAATAGTTAAAATTTCATCACCAAGGAATGTACAGGGGCGTTTCGAGATTTCATGAGGAGCGAATCTGAAGTCAATATAAGGAGCAGCGTTCGTAAGTTTGGCGATATCTGACGGTTTTGCTGTTTCATTATGTTATCTATGAAGATATCTGTACAACACATCCGACAATAATATGAGCAATTGAGAGAATTTGAGAAAGGCCGCTTTATAACAAAAACAAACCTGCGTTGATTTTTTTGCAACAGTGTGTATTTTGGTGTACCGGTTTCGTTCTAACACGATTTGAAAATTGCGGAAATCCTCGCATAACAAAGTTTTTACTTAACACATTTAGAAAATTATGTTTACTCTCCTATAATACACAATATTTTCATTAATTTTTGTAAATCCACACAAAATGCAATTATTGGGAAATACTTCGCTAAAAGTAGTCATAAATGCAAATTTCGCTAGTTTGCCGTGAGAGAGAGGATTTGATTTCGATTTGAAATTGAGTTAATTGGCGACCATTAAGTATTTTATGTTCTAAACGTTCAATTCTTGGATAAAAAATAAGTTTTTATTCTTCAATAAAAACTTACTTTTTATCCAAGAGAGTGTGAAATAAAAAAAAAATTGTTTTTATTCAAATTTTTTTGGGCACGTGTTAAGAAGCAATTGTTTTCTAGCGGATTGTAGAATTAGATTTTGTAAAGAGAGCAGAAGATACACAAACTATAAATGCAGAAAAAGTTCAGAAAGTAAAGTTGACATTGTTAAGTTTTCTCATTTTTAATGAACAGCGGTAAGGAAGATATTATTAAATGAATGTTATATAGGCTATATACTCTTTTCTTTCGTTTTGTTTTTTAGGGTCTTGCATATTTTTTTTTTCATTTGTTTCGTGCTATTTCTTAATAAAAATTTTCTTATATGTATATTCAAGAAAGTTATTTAATTTTAATTGATTTTGGAACGTAACTCTCCTTTCTGTATTGGCTCCAGATTTCATATAACACGGTTCCACACAACACGGTGTTTTTTTAGGAACCTATCCATCGTATTATACGAGGAATACCTGTACTTAAAAGTAAATGTGATAACTGTTCTATTTGGAGGTAAATTAAATACAGTCAGTTCTCGTTATTCGCGAATTCCGTATTCGCGGACTCCTGCTGAGCAGCGAAAATGCTGTTACCAATGTAAACTCTCTCACTCTCTCTCTCACTCTAACAAAGGAAGTTGTTACCAAGTGTAGTCTCTGAATCGGTTTGTCGGAAAATTTCTCATTATCTATCCTTACTCACTCCACATACCGCAGGTAGGCCAAAAGCCTGTTCATATCGTCTGCAGGTCCCATAGAAAAATGTGACCCTATGCCTAAATGCAGCCTAACTTCCTGCGCATTTGCTCCTTACGCCGAAATTTTAGAAGATCTGAGGCAAAAAGCGATGCGGATAAGTCTGACGCAGTTTTTCAATGTACAAGGTAGTTCAGAAAGACAATATGTCAGTTGTCATATCAAACATCTTGCAACATTAAAAAATATCACTCAAAAATAAGATTTTATTTACTATATAATTAATGTTTTAAAAAATTAAATAAAAATTACTGTAATTATAATATTGTATATAGTACTATACACTGTATATATTTAATTATTTGTAAATAATGCAATACGTATTAAATAGGGTATCTGTAAACAGAAAAAAAACAAAGTATGAAAATGTTGGGAAGAAAGGTTCGCAAGAACCTAACTCTATATTTTCCATAGGCACAATGGTTCACTATTCGCTAATTCCGTATTCGCGAAGAATTTATGGAACGTAACTACCGCGAATAGCGAGAACCAACTGTATATGATTAAACTGGTAGCGAGAATTGATTGTATATCAGCCGTCGGTTTTAAATAACATTACTACGGCCGGCCGGATGACCGAGTAGTGGCGCGTTGGCGTGCCACGCAGGAGGACCCGAGTTCGCGTCCCGGATTTTTTCGGGGTACTGGGCCCAGCCCGGTGATCCCCGTCCATCATCATCCTGCCCCCCTCCACGGGTATGGGTGCAGCTCGTGCTTGGAACTGCTCCGCCCCCTTAGTAATCTCCCTGATTGAAAAGGGGGAGTAAAATATGCAAAAAAGAAAAACTGACATTACTACTCTTGATAGAGTCGACAATCGCATGTAATAATTGTTAATTTAGTAAATGTAGGGGTGCCGCGCGGCGCCTCTATTTTCGTGCTCTCTTCGGTAATGCTTACCTTGCCTATCACTTTTCGTTAATCCTTTTAATTTTTACTATTCATAATTAATAATATACCATTCACCTGCACGAAAGTATTAAAATCTTCTTACAACAGGTATGACCCTACTGGTGCGTACTGGATGAATATTGATACTGACTTGTGAGTATAACGAATATAGCTGAGATATGTACTTTTTTGACCACAAATATTTCTAAAATAGATCAAAATATTAAAGATAGGTTTTCACAAGAACATGAGAGTAGTTCACAAACAATACTAATAATGAAACAAGCTGATAGTTTTGTATCGTAAATTTATTTTATTTGAAATGGTGTATATACACATAAGTACTCTATTAAAATTGAAATGGTGTGTAAGTGTACAAAGTCATTCAGAAATTATCTATTTTTTGCAGAAAATGTTCATATAAAATAACCTTAGTGTTAGAACGTGAACGTTTTTTTGCCAAATATTACTTAACCTATTTTTTTATAATGTGGCTATTATACTGTTTGTCTATCACAAGAATAGCTCCCGCCAAGAAGTCTGTGCATGTCTGTTGCCGTGGAAACAAGACTCGCTCCATTTTCAACAGGGGAAGCCAGAAGAAATGCGTCCATTTTGGCTTACTGAACGCCTTGGTGGCGTGTTGGCGATGTTTTTATCATCATCATTTCTTTTTGTAATTACTTAAATCGATTCATCAAATGAAAGAAAACTGTTTCATATATTAATTATATGCTAATATTTATATTTTACAAATGAAAATAAATATGAATCCTCACATGCTTAACCCCCATTCAAAATGGACAGGTCTTGTTGCTATACGGCCAATGATTTTCCGTTATACGGCCAAAAACAATGCTGTACTGTTAGCTAAAATGAAAAAAATTAAAATTATATTAAAAGATAACGCTAATAACATCAACTGCATTAATACATAAATATACTTGTTCAATTTCTGATGGGTATATTTGTTAGTTTTGCAATATTGTAATATGTTAAATACTTTGCAGATTTACAAGGTTCCTAATGAACTATTATAAGTTTTCTGTATATTATTATAAATTTTAAATGTGATTTATCAATAAAATGGTTTTATTTGCAATTAGCAGATATATTATTCTATAATTTTATGTATTTTTTGGGAAGACTGAATATACAAAAAAACAGGAATCCTAAAAAATGTAATAAATTAAGTGGTTAAATTTTAAAAACACAGGAAATTGCACTAAATTAATAATTTAATAAAAAATACCTAAAATATTTATACAGGTATACTTGACTTTGATTGGGATAGGTTTGAACCCACTTTCATAAATCAGAAATGCCCAATAAATTTATGGATTACTCACTATTAATATTTTTATTACACTCCATTAAGTTTATTATGATAAAGTAAACAAAAAAAATACAAGAAATTATAAAAAAAGATGTTTTTTTGTATATCAGACTATTGGTCAAGGAGTCAAATCCTTTGTCAATTGCAGAGAATTTATTGATGACATTGCCATTTTAAGTACAAGTGGTTTTAAGTCAAGGACTATCTGTATATATTTTATAAAAAAATATTTTTTATTATTAAATCTAAATAAATATAAAAATAATTTAATACTTTGGCAAGATAAATTATTTATTTACAAATTTCTTCTGAGTAATGGAATATGAATATTAAATTTTTTATTAAGATGCAAATAAAATTTATATTTATATACCGATAATTAAAAATATTTTACATGGCTAAAATTTGTTAAAAATTCAAATTTGAAAATAACAACAAAAACAATAAAAAACTGAATTTCTTAATTACAAATAGAATTTGCATGAAATTTGTATTTATAACAGTAAAAAAATTTTAGTTTTTTTTCTAAAATAAAGCTTTAGTTCATTTAAGACTATTATAAATTATTCTTCACAATCTGTTAGCTAAAAAGTGAATCAAAGTATTTCATGAAAGGAAATTCAGGAACTGATATTACATCTCTTAGATAAAGCTACAGTTTAAAATGATTTGGATTATAAAAAAATTATGATTTATTATTATTTGTCTATTTAATGATTTTATTTTGTAACAAATATCAAAAGTGATTATATTTATAATCGCTCCATCAAAATGTGATTCATTATGATTAAAAATTTAACATGTTCAAAAGGCTCCCCTTCTTGTTCAGTACAATGCTGAACCCTACCAGCAACACTTCTACAAACTTTTTGACACATTTCCACGTTAACTACAGAAAATTTATCCAAAATTGCTTGTTTTAATTTGGGAATTATTTTTGGTTAAAGCTGTAAACATGATCTTTCACTACACCTCACAAGAAAAAGTCAGGTGGTGTTAGATCTGGTGATCGTTATGGCCACTGAATTGCTCCATGTCATCCTATCCACCTCCCCTCAAAATTAAGACTCAACCATTCCTGAACATTTAATCCATAGTGGGGTGGCACGCAATCCTGTTGAAAGTAAATGTCATTTTGATTTTCAATTCTCGGCCACAATTCTGTTTTTTCAGCATATATAAATAATATCTTGATTAACAGTAACATTAAAGAATATCAGCCTTATTATTCCCATGGAAGAAATTGTGGCCCAAACTAACTTCTGGTAGGTTAACATCTTTTTTCAAAATAACGTGGGATAACATCGCTCCAGTTAAAAAAAAAATGCATCACTTTTGCCACACTCTGTATATATGTATATATATTATAAGCTGCAAACAGAGATGATAAAAGTTCTGTAATACTAACTCCATTTGGACAACTTTGCTTTTTAATGGACTATATTTAAGAGTAAAAGCTTATCTCGATAAAATTGGATCTAACAGATTTTTTTTGTTTTCATCTTAAATAAATTTACTGTAAATCTTTATATATTACTTACTTCAAAGAAGCTTGTTTTTTCTTAAATACTTATTCTTTTTTCATATTGCAAAAATTTAATAACCAAGCTTTACAAATTCTAGTTTGTATACATTCCATTTTTGCCACAATATCCAAATCCAAATATATAGATAAAATATTTTTTACCATCATAAACAGCAAAGAATATTTTTTTATTTATAATTTACTAGTATAATTTAATAAAATTTCCTCTTTTAAAAATCAAATTAAAAAAATTGAATAATCTTGTTATTGGATTAATATAGTAATTTAAAATATATTTACTTTATATAATGTTTCATCCCAGATGGACGTCCGGAAACATATAGAATCAATTGGACGTGATAATTTCTTCAAATCTTCTTCACGTTCTTTAAATATCTATAAATTTAAACAATTAGATTATGAACAAATTATTAAAATCACAAGTGAATACTTATATCATTTCTTTTAACAATATTTGTATATATTTGTTTTGTTGAATATGAAAATAACTATATAATAGCAAATCAATATTTAATGTAAAATAAGGTTTTCATTTTTAAGAGTTTATGAATTATTTTATTAGCATAAATTATTTAAAACTTTTTCAAATTTATTTTCTTGATAATTTTCATGAACAAAAATATTATATATCGATGTTGTTGTTATACAAAAAAAATAATTTGCAAGAATATTAGGCTCTACTTGTCCTAATATTAATTTTTTTTCCATGATTGAATGACATGAAAGACTAGATGTGCAAAGCTGCAATGCTCAAAACTATACCAATTTACCTAATAGACAACTCTGCAAGTTCTAGATTCTGGCCTGCCAGGACTTCTAACATTCAGAAATAAATTCTGAAATGAAAGTCTAATAATAAATAAAACAAACATAACTTGTGAGGAAGTTAACTTGGACCTGTCCTATTTTTATTTTATTATGCACTCTATTAACATTTTGTAGTACTTATTTGTGTGAAAGTGCATTTTCTAACATGAAAATAGTTAAAAATCTATTCGGAACTTGCCTTGGAGATTCTTCTTTTACATATTCTGCAATATAGCTACAACAGGAATGGATGTAAATATTCAGCCCTGGTAAATGCTGCTGCCTGCCCTCATTTTCACATTAAATAGGTACATACATACTATTTTTATATTTTTTAACTGTTTATATTTTATAACTTTTTATTAATGTGTTTATTGGATGCTATCTGGTAAATATAATTTTGTAATGAGGTTTGTTAATCTGGAAAAAAATGGTTTCCAAAAAGCATTACATTTATGCATTCTGTTTGTTGAGACAATAGCATATTGAGTACCAAAACCCCTCCCCTTTTTTTGTAACTGAGGCCCTCCATCTCTCTAGTAAACACGGCTATGGCCCTCAGGTTTATTATAACTGGACAATCCTTTTTGATTTTTGTTTTTGACTTATAATATTATTTAATATAGAATGATTCACCCATTTTTCTAATAAACACTAAACTGATTTCTCTAAATTAGCCATCATTTCATTCTTTTAGTTGCATTTACAAAATTATATTATCAAAATAAGAAATTTATTACATATATAAAAGCAATTGAATAGTTCAGCTTCAAAGTAAGTATATTTATCTTCTAACTAACATATTAAGAAAAAATGAAAGAATAATTGATTTAATCATAATAGGACACAAACAACTTTAATAGATAAAATATTTAATACTTAATTAAAAATATATTTCAGGTGGTTTTGTCATTCCTCATCAGTTTCAGAAGAGTAATCTTTACAATAATTTTTATATCAAGATTAATATCATTTACAGGTAGAACTGGAATAGTGCTGGTACAATAAAAGAGTAATATTTGAGCTTTAGGAGATTGGCCTGAATATTATATCTTCATTGCCCTAGAACTATCCCAATTCCATCTGTAAATGATATTAATGCTGGTTTAAAATTTTTGTAAAGATTACTCTTCTGAAATTCATGGGAGTTGGCAAAACCACCTAAAATCTAAAGTTGTTTGTGTCCCATTCTGGATAAATCAGCTACTTCTCCAATTCATTTTAATGTGTTGGAACAGTGGTTTCCAAATTTTCTGTGTCTGCACTACCTTTTTTTATGAGAATCTGATATGCTCCCTCATACAATAGTCCAAACAGCACTTCAAGCAAGGAACAAAAAACAGTTTAATCTCATATAATGTTTCTGGACCTTATTATGGTCCCTCCTCAGTACATGCTTCTTACTGATAAAGTTCTATCGGTCGAATATCATCATAGAACAAAGTTTAAACAAAATTCGATTATACGTTATACATTAAGATCGTTCTATCAATTTTGAATATTAGAACAATGAATTCAAAAGATTAATTTACATTAACAAACAAATAAGTAATAAACATCAAACTACAGTAAATTTTTTACATAAAAGTATATAAATATAATAAATACATAAAATATAAAACATATAAATATAAGATAAACTTCCTGTTAACATCCTCCACAAAATTTGGAGTAGAAGAGGGGTCCTTCTTGTCCTCAAGTCAACTTCTTAATGATGTTAACGCATATACACATACTATAGGATTGTGTTCATATATTTTACTACTACCTAGGATATACACCTACATTGACGTAACTAAAAATATACCAGAACAGCTGTTATATGTTATTCATAGCAGTCCATACCCAGGACATCGGCAGTTCAACCGGAGTATTATTCATTAATAACTTTATTACGCTTTGTTTGTTTCACTATCTCTATAGCCTCCAACGTATTCAGGCCTTTTCCATCATACACTGTTTTCATGACTCTAGCAGCCTTCCAATCTACCATAACATAATGCTCATATGACTTGGCCGCTAAGGCTGTTGTCATTCTCCCTGCCGCTATATCCGATTTATGTTCACTAAGCCTCTTAGATATGTTTCGAATCATGCTACCTATATAATACTCTTCACAGTTCTCATCTTTATTGAACAGGGGGATTGTGTATATACCTGCCTTTCTGTTGTAAGAGATACGATCTTTCGCATTTCTCAGACTATTAAAAAGCGTACATCCTCTTCTCCATGCTACCTTGTAATTAGAATGCCTCAGCACTTTATATCTTGCATAATGTCTTATCATACACATCCTCTGTAAACATTCTTGTGTTACTAACAACCTGTCTACTAGTAGATGCAGCACATGAGTTAAGCATGCAACTAGAGATACTATTCCACACTCCCATCATCATCTTGTATTTATAGCCATACTTACTCCCTTGGGTCAATATATATTGTATCTCTTTTTGCTTTTCACTCCATTTAGTAATATGTGTACATACTCTTGTGAACATGGACCTAAATACTGCCAGTTTATAAAAGAAGGGGTCATGGGACCAAGTCGGAATAAGAACTGGGCTATACATAGGATTTTTGTATATCTTAATAATATAATCACTCTGTCTCAACCCATAGGTCTAGAAAATGAAAGGCTCTAGACGAGGTTTGTTCTGTTTTAATCTTGAGGCCGAGTGTATGATCTGTAAGCATATCTGCCATATGCAGATGAATGGTGGAGGGATAGAAGCCATTATGTACCAAGATTTGGTTTGGTTCGGGCTGATTAGGTTCCTCCAAAGACCGGGGGCAGGGAGATCTTGCTTCCCTAGGGAATCACAAAACTTCAAGGAGTTGATCCAAGTGATATTCGGCCATGGCAAGGCATCAGAGCCCTGCCATTACACGGTGTCAATTGATATCATCTCCATGGTGGCCCACCAGTCAGGTGCTGACAGTGGGCTGCCTCAAAGATTGAACTGGGGGAGATTCTCACCCTTTTCCAGAGGGGAAGGTTCCCGCTTTAGTTTTCCATTGCGTGTTCCACCCCGCTGTAGTGAATATCAGTTTAGGTTCTGTTTGCTTGGAAGATTTGGCCTTGTCTGGTCTTCCGTCGGGCTGCTGTGTTTACATGGCGGTTTCACCTGACAAATGTGATTTCCCGTAATGGAAGAACCAGTTGCAAATCTGTTCAGCTTCTTTGTTTGCTCTCAGTAAGGAAAGGTTCGGACTTTTCTGTCCTTTCAGCCTGTTGTCGGTATTTATTTGTTGTGACAGTGCCTGAGCTAGGTATTCTTTAAACACACAGTAGCAAAACCATTCAGCCTCTTTGTGTTTCCGATCCCTCTGTAGACGAAGACGATTGTTGGCAAGTAAAGGTCGCTTCAGCGACACAGTGCATGATGTACAAATATGGCAGTCTTACCTCTAAGCCTGGCAAACCTGAGTGAGTCTGCTGTATTTGTGCTTTGTTTGCTTCGTGGACCAAGAGGTGGAAAGCAATCTGCACTCAAGTGGCAGACAATGATTAAGCCGAGATTATTCTCGCAGACGTTCTTACTCTAGTAGATGGAGCAGGAGAGTGGCCTTTGGCCTGTCTCAGAATACAAGATGAGTCTGCCTGACCATCCAAAGCAGTCGTGTCAAAATAAGTATTTTATACATAACATGGTATGTAATGTATCGAATGTATTGTACACTTTTTTAAATAAATGTTTAATGTTTTATATGGCTTTTTTTAATAAATCAAAGCGATGCATTTTTTTTAAGTGAGGCCTGGACCGTATCAGAATCCTATAGACTTAATTCTCACTTCCGATACTGTCATCAATTATTATGCAAAAAATTTAAATATTTAACAGCACACATAGCAGTTAAGCTTAAATAAAACAGATTTTAATAAAAAAAAACGTTTTCGGTACTTTACATACCATCTTCAGTTGAACTGAACAAAAGAACATAAGATAATTAGAACTAAATAAGATTCAAAAAATTATAGAACATACAGTATTTTTCAAATAATATTTATGATAAATTAATTAAAATTTGACCAAAAATGTTCATTCATTTTTAGTTAAACGTTTTACATTATACTACTTATATTATGGGGAATGAAACAATAACTCCGACTTAATATGATAAAAGATGAAACTGGGTTCATCAAACAAGTTTTTTTACCGCATATTTCCATGCCATGCTTATTTCATTGCCTGCCTAAGATTAATAATATTTTCAGTTTCGTTGGATTTTAAAATTTCAATCTTTTCTTTTATTGGTAGATCTCTCCGATTGCAAACGTTCATGATTACTTTTGCGTTTTGTCATAAAACATTTACATCTTTTTCATAAGCCTCTCTAAAGGGCTTACAAAAAAGATGCAAATGTTTTATGGAAAAACACAAAAGTAATTAAGAACGTTTGCAATCGGAGAGATCTATCAATAAAAGAAAAGATTGAAATTTTAAAATCCAACGAAACTGAAAACATTATTAATCTTAGGCAGGCAATGAAATAAGCATGGCATGGAAATATGCGGTAAAAAAACTTGTTTGATGAACCCAGTTTCATCTTTTATCATATTAAGTCGGAGTTATGGTCACAGGCCCAAAAATTTTTTTCTTGGCGGTCCTGTATGTAAGATGTGTTTTTCTTGGAATAAATAAACAAGCAATCAAAAAGAACAAGGGGCTTGCAAATTAAAGACAAATTTAACAAAGGGATAGCACGTGCCCCTGCAAGCCCCCTACAGCTCACCACTGGTCATCAGCTATAGTGGAAGGGAGTTTTCCAACAATGGGAGGCATCCCACAATTTAGAAAACTCTGTGTTAGAAGATAAATATATCTTATTACATATCAACAAACTTACATATACTAAAAAACCGCTTATCTTCAATCAGCAAAAGTTTAAATATTTAAACTTTTGCTTATTATATAGGTAAATTATATAAAATACAGCACATTTTATAAAAACTGTCATTTTAAAACCCAGAAATTTTAAGGAATCAATCCAGCTTT
Organism: Olivierus martensii; assembly: GCA_000484575.1. Classification (NCBI taxonomy): domain Eukaryota; kingdom Metazoa; phylum Arthropoda; class Arachnida; order Scorpiones; family Buthidae; genus Olivierus; species Olivierus martensii. Next base: position 24,669 of record AYEL01090592.1, read on the forward strand.
AGCATTTTCCGTTAAGAATTTTCTAATTTAACTGCTACAAAACTTAAGAGTTGAAAAGCTGGATTGTATTTGTAACAAATCAGACAATGATTACATCAAAATACTCTGTTGTGACTCAGGATTATAACCAAAACTGTGTTTTATCATATGAAATCAATTGTTTGAGTCAAATGGCAGCATCATATGACTCAAATAACTAATATGCAAATGAGGATATTGATTGTTTGAGTTATATTATAGGATATATGCATATGTAAAACATTCAGATATATTGATTGAGTGACTAGATCATGTGACAGAAACAATCCTGTTCTGGAGTTGAGTTATTGCCACTATGACCAGAGACATAGCTCAGAATCACAATCATGCTAAATCAAATGGCACTGATCATTTTAACAAATACGTTAAGTTGTTGAATTACATGATTCATGGTTGCCTACATTTATATGCACTCCTTATAATTTTCTTTTCTTCTGCAGCTTTATTTTATAGTCCTTGAGCTTTGTCAAATAATTCAAGTAATCAGCTAATCTTTAAATATTACTTCTATTTTTGCAAACTTTAAATGCAGAATAATATTTTGTCTTCACTCGATGTTATTAAAAGTTTTCTTTTAAAAGCAACATCTCGTATAAAACTGATTTAAAATCAGAAAAGACACATAAGTATCAGAAAAGACACATAAAATTTCTGATTCAATCATAGCTCTATACCTAAACAGCAGGAATTTTTACTATTCTGATCAACTAAGTTTGTCAGCCTACATTTTCTATCAAAGCAATTAAAACCAAAATTTCTAATTATAAATGACTGAAATAATATCAAAAATTTAAATTTAATGGTTAATTTCTAATTAATAAATATTTTATTGAAATTAATACAATAATGAATTACTAAAAATAAAAGTAGTAATGACTAAAAATGTATTAATAAATATTGAAACGTGGGGAACTAAATGCACAACTTTTCCTGCCAGACAGCACATGGAAGGACTAATAGTGGTCCACCAGGACCAACAAAACACTTTGACTTTGGAACGGCTACCGAGCAGACAAAGATATAGACATCTACATTCCAACTGACTATTAGAGAACAACACGTGGATGATTACATTCAACATACCTTTTATATTATCTATTCAATGTAATAATTTTGTTTAATTTAATTTTTATTATGTAATAAACCTTTTGATACTACTTAATCAAATGGAGTCATATAGTTTCTACAAGATTTACATAAAACTATAAATATATACAATTATGAAGATTAACAAATGCTTTTATTCAAAAATAAAATAAAATTAACAGTTAGAATAATAATTTGTTTAATTAACTTAATAAAAATTAATTCATATAGAAAAACAAACATCACCAATCAAGAGAAATTTTTTCTTTTGATTAGTGCTGTTTGTTTTACTGAATCAGGAAGTAAAAAATAAAAAAATTAATTCAATTTAGAATTAATTTCACTGTTAATCAAGAGAATAAAAAAAAATATTTAATTAAATATAGTAAATATTATCTCATACAAAACATTTAATTCTAGTTGATTCACAAAAACTTTGCATAAAGAACAGTCTAACAATTATTAGCAAATCATTAGAATGAATTTCATTTACTTTTGCTTCAACATTATCTATATAAATAGTCTTCAACATCTGACAGCAGAATTTGAATCATCATAAGTGAGGACTATTTGTATAGACAATGCTGAAACAGAAGTGAATGAAGTCAAAATAGTTGTAAATCACAAAATTGCCAAAATTTATGGCTTTTTCACTACTAATGTTTACTATAACACTATACATCATTTTAATAAATATAACAACATGAAACTACAAGAACCAAACACAAAAAAAGGATCTTTCCATATATCACACCATTGGGTCAGGGATTCAAACTCATTGAAGTGCATTGACCAATCACAGAGTTAATGGATTACAACATTGTCTTAAATATGAGTAGTTATAAGTCAAGGTGGCCATAAGTCAAGAACTATCTGCATATAATAGTTTTTCGAAAGTTCTGTAATCAAAATTAATTTATTTAATTTAAGAAAAAGAGCATTAAATTTTAGCTTGCAGTTTAATTGATTTTAGTTTGTCATCTTTATAATTTATCATCAAATTGATATAATACTTATTTGATATATCATTGATAATAGTTTTAACTCAATTTTATTAAGATCTTTGATTTGAAGTGGTTACATAGAACAGATAACATCAGTTCCAAGTAGTGTTTCCAAATTCCCGACATTTTGGAACCTTCGGGAATCGAGAATGGGAATTGGTTCTGAATAAAATGAGGTATGAATACAATTATTTACAATACGATACACTGCCAAACTTATACTATGAAAAATAAAAAACAGCTCTTAGGCAAGAAAGTTAAATATAATAATCTTTTATTATATGTAGTAGCGCTTTTGATACAATTATCCTCTACAGCAATCGTATTTCCCAAGAATTCTCGAGAATTCCCGAAATAATCTTTTTCATTTAATTTTCGTTGATCATCTGTAATAATGGCTATAATAGTAAATATTAATAAAGCCATAGAGAAGGTGGGGTAAATGAGGTTCGCAATCTTTCAGAGATTTCGATACAATCCTATATATAAAAGGTCAATGCAAAAAATGAGTAAATAAAATTTCCTAAATGGAGATAGACTGGAATTTCATGACTAGTGCACATCTTGCCTTGAGAACTAAACAAGAGTCACTATGGTATCATTTTGAGTAAATTTCTGTTACATTTAGGGTTTTCTCAAATATATACAATGTAATTAATGCAAACTTTATTTAACCAAACTTATAGTATACAGTGAGATTTTACGTATATCATACAATGTATTAACATACATCACAATCATCAGCTGCAAACAAACTGATCGAATGTAGTTGATAGTATCAGCAGTTACTTTATAGAAACTATTTATCATGGAAAACAGAAATAGTTTGTGTTTTCGCAGAGAAATGTTTATTTTCACAGTCCAGGATTTGACTACAATATCATATTAAGGAAAGCTACCTTAGATTTCCTAATTAGTTCACCTGAAGATGACTTTGCAATCAAAGCTTGGGTTGTGAAAATAAATATTTTTTTGTGTAAACACAAAGTGTTTTCTGTTCTCCTTGATCAAATATGCTTGATTTACAAGAGCCAAAATTAGCTAGTTATGTGCTATTTTATTCTGGTGTCATGCGTGTATTTCTAGTGACATGTAATATTGTAACATAATGTAACTTTATATAACGATAAATAAGAAAAATTTCTAAAAGATACATTGTTAGTAGTACTTTTATTTCCCATTGTAGAGATTACTGGATTCTAGGAGCTGATTTTCCCGATTTCCCGAGAAAAGTTTGTTGGGATTCGGGAACAGGAAAACGAAAAAAATTCCCGGGAACGGGCAGGAAGGAATTCTCGCCTGGAAACACTAGTTCCAAGCATGTTGAAAGCTAAAAATGATTTTTGTCTTTTACTGTGACAAAAAATAATATATAATTGTAAGTAATAATATGTTTATTATTACATTTTTAAAAATATGAATATAATACATGAGGAAGAAAAAGATAAAAAATCAAATGTTAATTGTAAAGATACTAAAGAACTTTTGTATCCAGGAGTTTAAAAGAAATATGATTAAAACCTTGAATTATATTCAAGGGCATTCCTGTATTTTGAATTATTTATGAATTCAGCTTTTTGCACAATTATATTCTATTGAAATCTATGAATTTTAAAATATTATATTTAAATACTTTATTTCAAAGAATAGTTTAAAATTAAATTTTATATAATTGGTCATTTAAAAAGATATATTTTAGAAAAAGATTTGAAAGTAAATTCTTGAGTAAGTATAGTTTTATTATTATATTTTAAAGTTTTATATAAACAAGGAGTTGAAGAGGATCTTTTAAATGCAACAAAGTGGTTGATCACTTCCAAACCTGGTTCACCCATCTTGACGTTCAATGCAGAAGATGGTAATGATGATGATCAGGTTGCCTTAGCCCATAAATGGGTGCCCTTATTGTCCAGTCTTTGGCCAGGAATTCCATAAAAAAGTCTTCAAAATAAACAATGATTAGTAGAATTTGGAGAATAGTTTTTCAACCATATTGCAGAACTTTATTAGTAATAAATATGATGACACAGTTACCAAAATACACAATGATATTATTAATAATGAAAATAATGATGACAAAAAAAACATGATGATGATAGATGAATGAAGAATGAAGACAGGAGAATTCTGATGATGATGATACTAGTAAATTATATCTGAACTGATGATCAATTCATTTATATATATGTGAATCCAGGTCCAAGGCCAATCTAGGAATAAAGATGATTTACATAAACATGTTATGAACAGCAATGAATTTATATAAATCTACAATGAATAGAATGACAGCCAAGTGACATTCTGTTTCCCTTTTCTCTTTTAGTTTTTGCTATCTTCTAATAGATGGCATTGAGGCAATGCCAGATAACTTCTAATACAACAAAATATGATGTAAGTTAATTATTAAATAAAATTTATCTAAAACCATTAGTTTGTTGTTAATTAATTAATCTTCTATGAGATCAGCTAAAAGTTGAATCCTCACATAAATATTCAAATATTTTTCCTTTAATATAATATCTTTGCTGAAATACTATGTTCCATGTTTAATCTAATTATTATTATCACAATTTTATATTGTAGCAGTTAATATTTTTTAAATGTCAATTTTAACAGTCTGACTATAAATTCTTTAATCTTTGAAAATTATTATAAATGTTCACCATGTTAATGATCAACCAACAATGTATAGTCTGGTGAAGTAACTGTCATTTCAGCTCTAAGATGATCCAGGCATATGTCTGATTTCTAATTTATGACAAAGTTGTATTATTAATTGCCTAAAACATCACTGGAATACACAAACCATTACTACAGAAAGATGACAGTTCAATGGAAGATAACAATTTGAAAAAAGTGCTAATATTTGTAATGATAAAAGTGAATATTTATTTAAGATAAATGAAGTGCCAATTTTCTTTGCTAAATTTTCAGATTTTAAAATGAAAAGTTTTTTGTCAAATGTACCAGATTTTAAAGAACTATGGATTCTAAGATGACAGATTTTATAGTTTTATTGTATTTTTGAAACAAATATAATTTTTTTTAATATAGCAACTTACCCAGCTAATATATTTGATTCATTTTGAAGCTTTAATGCATGTTCTTGACATGAAAGAACATATTTAACATGGTATTCAGGATTCAACCGTGACAAAATATTATATTTATAATTCAATTGCTCCGTAAATTTTAATAAAATATGTTTATTGATATGTTTTTTCTTCATTTCAATAATTTTTATTTTAATATTTTATAAATTTTCGAATTTATAACCAAAAACATAACATATACGAAAATCGTCCACAATCCTACATAAACAGCTATAGCATTTTCTACTCTACTCTAACTGGCCTTGAGATAGTTTGTTGACACTCTACATCCAATACCACAAACAGTGTGGTAAAGTAGGCTTGGCTGCAATTTCCCGCAAAACGACTGGCCATCATAAAACAATTAAGTGCCATGCCCCCTTTTATTGCCTAGGGTTGTTATATTACCATTTTCTCGTATTTTACAAAATTGTCTGTAAAAGTAAAGCAATAAATGACCAAATAAATAAAAATATTCTATATTTTACCAAAATTTTCGTATTATCGGAAATTCTTTCAATTTTATGAATTTTACAGTTCATCATAGTAAAATTCCATATTTTGCTTAAAATTTCAAAAATAAATTTATCTCACCCCAAAATCAAAATAAGATTACTATAATATGATAGAATAGAAAACAGGATCAATAAGATTTGATGAAAAATAATCCAAATTCTACAAATACAATCCATTCACATTTTCTCTTTAGAATAGAATTAAAAAAGAAATTTCAGCACTCGGAAAATTTAAGATCCATCATCAGAAGCACCTATTTTCACCCAATAAACACAAAAAACCGCTCCACAATAGCTCCACTGTATAATTCAGGATTGAATTTTATTTATATCGCTTTTTATTGTTTTTTATCGTTTTTTTCTTCTTTCATCTTGATGCTTTACCACGGCAAAGGCAGTGAACGTGTTAAATAATAAAAATAATTCATTTGACTCAAACACTTACAAAAAAAGTGTTAACCAAAGCTTTATTTACACAATAATAAAGCACAAAACAAGTTATCAATAAAAACTTGTTTAATCAAAATTCAAAAATCCAAATATACACAACAATAATAAATATAATTTAAAATAATAATTAATTCTAATACCTCCATGCTCTTATACAAATATAAGCAATTGTCGATCTTACAAGAAATTCAGAAGTCACTAATCAGCTCCACTCAACACAAAACACCTCTCTGTGTCATTTTTTGTACACGATTTTACATAGTAACTTTCACAGTCCCAAGCTTGTCTCATTTATATAGATCGTGCAACAAGTTCAAAGGCTGTAGCCAGGTAAGCATTCCACTCAACACAAAACACCTCTCTGTGTCATTTTTTGCACACGATTTTACATAGTAACTTTCACAGTCTCAAGCTTGTCTCATTTATATAGATCGTGCAACAAGTTCAAAGGCTGTAGCCAGGTAAGCATTGGAAAGTGGCCTTTACATTGATTTGGCTGATTTTTTTTAGGAGGTTGCTTTCTAGTAACATTTACTTTTGCCAAATATTAACATCAAAATACCAATGCTCCCCAAAAAAAAAAAGATTTTTGAATTTTGAAAAATAATTTTTTTTCTAGGGAACCGTTGTTGCAAAATATATGAAATTAGGTTATGATATAGAGGTGCATAGGATCTATAACTGGTAATTTTTTCATGATTTTATATATTCAATAATAAGATCTGAAACAAATTCACCACATCTATATTTTATAAAATAAAATATTAGAACTTACTGAAATTTAAATGCAAAAAATAATAATTGATTTAAAATGCACAAAAATTATTGTTTTTTATAGTGAATTTCTTAAAAACAGTAAGAGAAAAGAAAAAAAGATATTTGTTGAAAATTTTTAAAATAAAGTATTTTAATATCAGTAAGTTTTAATATTTTATTTTATAAATTTTCAATTATTAATTTAAAACTTCAATTTCGTTCAAAAATTTTTTTCAATCACAGAAATTTGAGATTAACAACAACTTTAAATTTAAACGGGAAGAATGTCTATTAGTTATGTATTTGTTTAAAAAGGAGACAATTTATTTTCCTCCCTCACAATAACATATAATTACGGTAACTATTCTAATCGATGTCGTCATAGTAGCAAATAAACAAACGGTTAAATTTAATATCTAAATAAAAGAAACTACTTTAGACACAATTCTTTTTGATCGTTAAATTTTTTTTTTCATAAGATTAAAACTTTTTGCTAAAAATTTTATAATTATTGATAAAAATTAAACTAATATTTTTAAAACAAACAGAGCATTTTTAACTAAATTAAATAGGCCATTCGATAATAGTGTCATAAAAGACGCTTCTTCATGTTAGATAATCACGATATCAACAGATCTGCATTATATTAAGCTATTACTTCCGGAATAATATTTTAGTATGTACTAGTTCTGTCTCGTTAAATAATCTCAATTTGATAAACACAATAGATTTTGTTATTCGAATTAAAATTAAGAAAGGTATTAAACAAAATAAAACATCAGATGTGGAATATTTTATCTCATATTAAAAATCATCCATGAAATAATTAATTATGTATAGAGATTTAATAATATCTTTAGCACTGTACTATTAATTTACTGAGCCGAAATGGAATAGTTTCAGCCTTGACATAATACGCCACTATTTTCCTTAATAGGTCATCTTTTAATGTTTAATGCTTATACTTTGTTCTATTAAAATTAAAATGCATAGAAGAAATGAACTATTTATCCTGAAAAAGTAACCTTTAAACTTTTTTATGCTTAGATATAAATTTATAATGATTTTTATAAAAATCAAAATTAAATTGTTTTTTACTTAAATTTTGTTTATTTTAAAACATTTGTTTAATATAGTTATCATCATTTAAAATATAGTATCTTTAAACTATGAATCTAAAATGTTACAATTTCCATAAATTTGTCAGTTAAATTTTTTTCACAAACTATTAATCGTAATCTTATTTTAATTCTATTAATTTATTTAAATCTCTACTTTCTTATATACCGTCCTATTTAATAATAAAAAGGACAGAACTGTTGACAGAAAAATATATTGTTTATTCTTTATTTTAAAATGTTTTCGAATATAGCTTATGTAATTTTATATAAAAATTTTTCCAAATTTTTAATAATTGTTAACATATCGTGCTTTTTTAAATATAGACTAGTAATATTCAGTTCTGTTTGGATTATGCATAAAGTTATAGATTTAAAATAGATTAAAGTTTGTATCATTCCCGTTGAAAATAATTATTTTTTGTTATTTTAAATATATTTTATATCATTTTAAATAATCTTAATATCTACTATTTACCATAAGGTATATTTTAAGACAAAAAAATAATTATGTGTATATTTAATTTATTCAAAAAATGGCAAATCTTAGTCATCAAATGTACTGTACATTCAATGGGATTGGGTGCATCTACTTTGCTGAACCAGTTCTAGGTTCTCTAAACTGGGGTCGCAGTCCCCTAGAGAACCGCGAACCTCAATTTGAGAACAACTGCTCTAGAATTATCTATTAATTTATGTATATTCGTACATTATTATAATTATCTGTTTAATTATAATAATCTACGAATATACATAATATAATTTTATTTTTCATCAAGATCGTCTCATTAGCTATAAAAATGTATTTAATAGATTATTTTTATTTTGATCAATTGTATATAGAATTTATTTATGAATTTTTTCAATAATTTTATAATTCAAAAAATGCTCCACTTAAAATTCTATTTTAAAAACTTTATACAATTGCACATTATATTTACAAAATATTCTTTATATGATTTATAATTAGTTAACAGTTAAACATCTAGCTTGAAAATTTTAAATTCTTAAAAGTTAGTCTAGTTCTTATTTTTTACATATATGATCTGATGTGAATATATTTGATTATTTTGAATAAAAACAGATTCAAAAAATATTCTTAAGTTTTGACCTTTGAATTGTTTTTTTTATAATTTATTATTGATTCCATTTTATTATAGCTGATATTACAAAGAAGCTTACAGGATTTTCTGTTTGTTTTGCTATGATCTTAAGATGGATGAGAAAATATTTTTTATTTTTTCGATGTTTTTCAAAATTTATCTCTCTACTTAAAATCATAAACAACAAACAAAAAGCTCGAAAAGTAACAAATTTTATTTATGGCATCTACTAGTATAAGCCAATTAGATAATTATATAATAAAATATGAAAGTGCTCAAAGAAATTAGTACTTTCGAAAACAGCAGTTATTATTTTCGTAAATTTAACTGAGTACAAAGCAATTAATATATACAGTATAGGGCTTATATATATTAATATATTCATGATATATTAATTTTATATGAATACTAATTACTATTATTTAAAATGTCAATTTTATCGCAATTTTTTAAAATTATACAGCAGTTAAATTCATTTTTATGATATTATTTCTTGTTTTGTATTCTTTATAATTTTAACCTATCAAAATCATTATGTGAATAAAATTTAAAACGGTTTTCTATACATATATTTATACTAAAATTAACAAAGTTTAACATAATTAAACTTTGATATAATAAAACACCTCTTTTACAAAGAAATGTAGAACTAATAAGTGGTATCTTGGTTAACGACGGTAATCCGTTCCAGGATTACCATCGTTAACCAAAACTGTCGTTATCCAAGGCGCGATTCCCCACAGGATTTAACTGAAAATTGATTAATTCGTTTCGGCTCCTTCCCACAACCATAATAAATATTTTACACACACACACACGCGCACACACACACAATATATATGTATGTATAACTATATACAGTATATATATTACACATATACACATTCACATATATTATACAGTACTTAAATTTTAAATTATTGTTAGCTGAAGGGACTTGCCCTCTACAGTCAAAAACAGTTTCGAATAAAGACTAAACAGTGTTTTCTATTATTACATTTTATTATTTTTGAATCATTTTTTACATGCTAATTAATTCATATAGAATTAATTTTAAATATTTTTCTTAACTATTATTTATCTACTTATAAAATGGATTTCTTTTTTAATAAGCTGTTAGAATATTGAATTATATATATTCTAATAAGAATTTTGTTTGCATTTTATTTGAAATTTTGTGACAAACTTGTTTAACTTATTAGAAGTTAAAATTAAGTTTTTATTAATTTATATTTGCTTTACAATAAAAATCGATAACAATAAATAATTTTTGTTACAAATTTTTATAAATGTATTTACAAATTTATTCTTCTCTTCAATCTTGTGATTGTGAAAAAAATATGCTTATATTCATTACATAATCAGCAATTTATAGTTAAGAATAAATTTCAATAACAATAAATAATTTGTTACAAATTTTTATAAATGTATTTACAAATTTATTCTTTTCTTCAATCTTGTGATTATGAAAAAAATATGCTTATATTCATTACATAATCAGCAATTTATAGTTAAGAATAAATTTTACAAATCTTTTCTTTAATAAAAGATTTATAATATACCAATTATCCTAATTTAAATGCTTTTAAAATAAATAAACCCATTAATTTGTTTAATATTTCTCACAATTCATTTTTCATTATAATTAAAATGTATTTTATATAATCAATTTAAGTGATAACTAACATATAAAATAATTAATAATTTAATCTATTAACTTACAATACTTACATATGAAACATATTCTGTATAAAAACATAGAGTTTTTATAAATATAGAATACTATGAAGAAATACAAGGTCAGAAGGGTGTGTCTATTAAACTGTCACGATCAAAGTATCATATATCAAAATTAATTACCTTTTCGTCTACCTTATGAGCTATGTGTCCAGCTCCACTATTTATTTCATGAGAAAAAATTGGACGGATTCTTAAAGCAACCTGTCAATACAAACATATATTTTATAATCAGATTATACTGTAGTCATTTTAAATATTAAATATTTCATATTCTTTCTAATATTTTAATATTTACTCTTTCCGATTTAATTTTATAGAGTTCATTGACATTTTTAATTGAAAGAAATCAAAAGAAAAACAATTTTAATTCTGAAAAGTAATTTTTCGTAAAAAATAAAAAGTTTAAAAACATAATATCTATATGAACTGTAGGATCTTGGACAGACTTTTTTCCTTTTAATAGAATCCGAAACTGCGACGTCACACCACTCGCAGGTGTCATGTAATATATAACAAACAATAGAATCAGACTTTGTTCGCAGAATTTAAAATAATAATCGTCTAGAAATCATCTTTAAGAAACTAAAAACTAATGAACTGTTGTGCGTCCATTTTTAATTAATTAAATAATTTGTTTTCATTACTATATGTTAATTATCATTTAGTTAAATATATTTTTATATGGTTATAACTTTATTAATTTTAATAATGATATTGTCGGATTTGAATTGATTATGATAAAAAAAAATAATGATTAACAACTGAGCTAACGAATCACATGATGCGATGAGGAAATATTTTATAGAGCTGTATTTTGTCGAAGTTCATATAATCAGAAGTCGTTAACCAAATCCTGCGTCGTTAACCAAGGCACGTCTTCTTACAACCACTCGTCGTTAACCAAGCATGTCGTTATCCGAGGCCGTCGTTAACCAAGGTACCACTGTATATATATAATATTTTCTGTTTTCGAAGAGAATGAACACAGTTCACATAAGTGATGTGGCTTAAGTCTTAATGTAAATATATTAATTGCTGTATATTAAAAAAATCAACCAATAAAAAAATAATGCATATTTTTTTCTTACCTGGCCTTTTCTTTTTTTAATTGATAAAATTCGTAAACAATTTTAACGATGTACTAATTTTTCTTTCGTATTAATTTTTAATTACGATAATTACCAAACGATAAGTAGCGTGTAACCATGGTAACAATTACGTAGAATATTATTGATTGAGCTTAAGTCATAATATGCGAAGAACCAATTTTCATCAGATTCGTAATAGTTTTATTGGCTAATAATATTCACTTTGTGGGTCTGCTCCTAACGGATATTGTTTTCAGTGTCACTTTCTAATAATCGATTAATTAATATGGAACCATTGTAGATACAATCAAATATTATTATTATTTGTTATTGAAAAAAGTTTTTGTATTATTATCAATTTTGGAATATGTTCCAGATAAACTGTTAACGACAGAATTTTTTAATTTGGGTGTTTTAACACACTATTTTTTTAAATAAAATTGAGTGTTTATATTAGAAGAGTAATAATGCTTCTGAAATGAGATGTTTCGCCAACTACATCTTTGAATCACTTGGCAGTCTATGTCTTGCCATTATTAGATATTTTGTTTCCTAGAAATGCAATCTCAACTTGTTATATTGGTTATTGATTTTGTGTAAAAGATATTTCTTTTTTTACAGTTTTAATTTTGACAAAACTTCAAGAGACTGTTATTGAATTCACTCGGAATTCACGACGAAGTAATGAATGACTGTTTTTCGCTATTTTACGATTGTTTAAATATTTCGGGTATTCATTATTTATTCTTAGATTTTTTTTCTTATATTGTAATATGTGAATTAAATTAATTATAAATTTAATTTTTATTCTAAACCAGAGACTTTCGGAAATTAAAAGCTATTAATAAAAGAGAAATTCGGAACAATTGTGAATTCTTCTTTTATTAAAAAAAGTTATATAATTTCAATAATTAAAGAACACTTATTCAATTATTGAAAATATATAACTTTTTTCTGAATGGCAAATTTGTTAAATATCTCATATAGTTAAATATTTCTATTTTGTGAACATTGGCAAAACAATTCAACATTTTAACTGAAAATCATGCACTAGAACTGTGTGTAACTTATTTATCTGATTCTGTTAACAACTGAGCTAACGAATCACGTGATGCGATGACAAGCTGTTGTAGAGCTCTGTTTTGTCGGAAGTTCACATAATCAGCAGTCGATAACCAAAGCCTGCATCATTAACCAAGACATTTTTTTCTTACAATCCCTCTCCGTTAACCAAGTACATCATTATCCAAGGCTGTCGTTAACCAAGGTACCACTGTATTGGTCTGAAAGACAATATTCAGGCATTTCAGACAAAAAATAGAGGAATCACTGGTTAAGAAAATGGAGGATGCCACAATTCAGTAGAGCAGAAACAAATCATACAAAAAGTAAATTTCTTTTAAACAAAATGAAAAAATTAGTATCAAATAATGAAAACAAATATATTTCCTTTAAAAAACTTAAGCTATTTTTCAATTTTAATGAAGATTAAAGATTTTATAAAAGGAAAACAAAGTACAGAAAATTTAAATTCTTTCGCCAGTTCAAATTTATCAAAATTTGAAATTTTTTCCTTGAATAGAAAGCATGATAAAAGGAAGATATACCAAAAATTTCAACTAGATATCTTAAAAAATAAAGAAAATATTGATCTATATATAAGCCTATAATTCATGGATCAAAGAACCAAAAGTTTGTTTATAATTTGTGGCTCTCTGGTAACACTTAAACCCTAAGATCTGTATCTGTTTTGCATATGCATAGTTTGTAGTTTGTTTTGTCTAATTTGCACATGCATGCATATGCAAATTTTCAAAAAATTTATAAATATTAATGTGTCACTTGGAGAAATTGAAATTACAGATCTTAAGGCTTAAATATTACCAGAGAGCCACAAAGACAACACCATTAAAGGGTTAAGAAAATATGACTACTTCATTAAATTTTGTAAAAAAAAATAATAATTTGCTAGTTCAAAAGTTATTAGGGATTAATCTTTGAAGTTTGAATATTTGCCATTTTTAAAAAGTTATAAAGGATTAAATGATGTGCCATCAAAATCATATTTGAGGATATTGAAATTTATCATGACAAATCTTGATAATTTCATATAAATCAAATGAATAGCTTAAGATTTGAATCGTGATGTGATGATGAACTGTTTTACAGAGCTCTATTTTATCGGAAGTTCACATAATCAGAAGTTGTTAACCAAAGCCTGCATCGTTAACCAAGTACGTCGGTATCTGAGGCTTCATTAACCAAGGTACCACTGTATTTCATTTATTAGCATTTGAATCAATTGGTTGATCATGATTATTTCACATCGACATGATGATGTAGTTATTGTGATGCCGTGCAGCTATAGCTTTTGTGACATCATCCATTGTTACATCATAATAATATCATATAATTAAACTCATTATAATATTTGGAACCCATTGGCTTTTTGTGGCCAATTATACCATTGATTTTTTTACAGTTGATTTAGCCAACATATAATGTTGATGATGCCATCAAGCTGTGATATTACATCACAGTGACTGCATTCATTGTTATATCATCATGGCATCATGTAATAGAAGCATTTTATAATGTCATACATTGTTACATCATCAATGACATCACACTGCAACTCTGATAGCATTCCAAATTTTCAATATCAATTTGAAAGATTTAAATGAAGACATTTTCATTGCCATCCAAAAATACCTCACCTATGGGGCAATCTGGACACAAGGTAGTATATGTTACTTGCATGGTTGTAGGCAATCTCCAGGCCAAGTTTGGTCCTAAGAATTCAAATAGTGCAAATGACTTTGCAGAACAGACAGGTAGGCAGACATTCAGTTTAATATATAGATTGCATTGGAGGTATTTTTTCATCATAAGACAAGTATTATTATATCACTAGAATCTTCAAACTGTGTAGATTCAGAATCTTTTCATTCATTATACCTGATTATATTTTGTATGGGGCCAAAATTTGCCAAAAGTAATTGTTCATTTTTCTATGCAAAAGTATGAAAATAAAATACCAATAAAATTTGAAATATAATGAAATTGGCAAAATTGTTGACATATCTAGTGATTTTGCTTGAAATTCCTGTCTTGAGAAATCTTTAGATTTACAAGAAAATCTGATTCTTGATTTTCGAGAATTATTATTTTTTTATTTTGGCATTCCCCATTCTTGAAAAAAATTTTTATTAAACTCTTATATTAAAAAAAATTTTGTGAATATGTATCCTAAAAATTTCATAACAATATATTAATTATTTTAGCCCTGCAACATCTTCAAGTGAATAAACTAAGTGGATAAGTCGTATGGTTTATCTGTGTAACTCAGTTTTATATTTCAAAAAGAAAATTATTTGAAACTAATCACAAAATAATACTTAAAATAGGCATATAAACTTAAAATAACACATAGATCAATAAATTGTACAAAAAATATTCATTTTATTGCAATTTTAAAGATTTTTTATTGTTGTAGACTGCCATGTAATAACATAGGTAGATTTGTGATGATGTTTATGTAAACAAAGCCAAAACTAATATCTGGCTTTTACCCTATTCAGTAGTTTGCCAG
This sequence comes from Olivierus martensii, assembly GCA_000484575.1. Taxonomy (NCBI): domain Eukaryota; kingdom Metazoa; phylum Arthropoda; class Arachnida; order Scorpiones; family Buthidae; genus Olivierus; species Olivierus martensii. Next base: position 40,252 of record AYEL01090592.1, read on the forward strand.
AATAACAATAATATCTAATGATGTCTACAGTAATTAGAGGATATAGAGTAGTATGATCTGATATAGTTATGGAGGCCATATTTAAAAAAAAAAAATAATTGGCAAATTAGAAATTGTTTCATCATAATAAAAAGCAGATTGCATTTATTTGTTTTACTAAAACTGAAAAGCCTTATAACATTTATTATAAAATATAATAAACAATACCAATAATAAACGACACATTTTAAACAATCATATTATTACTTAAAAAAAATTAATTTTGATATTTTTCACCAGAATGAACTTTTTTAATAAATCAGGTTTGTGTTTTAAAAATTCACAAAACTCTATACATTTCATGTTAAAGTTGTATTTTGTATAAATACATGCTTTCATTGTTTCAACTTTTAATTAGATTTGTGGGGACCCGAGATCGGCCCGTTGGAAAGTATCACTCCTCACCCGATCGTAGATTTACGAAATTGACAAATTTATAGGTAACAAATAAATAATTTATTAAATTATAATTTATTAAAGGTTGCCGTTATTAAGCTGCTATTAATAATTTTAATTTTTATTCCTTAAATCTCACAACAACGGTCACACAATCAATGAAATTGTGAGTGTTAGAAACCAAAAAATAACTAAAATACAGTCACAATTCAAAACTTTAAACTGAAATACTGTAGCTAAAACTAAAATTGACATGATTGAAAGTCTTATAAAAATGTGATGTCATTGATAGCTTGTTGATCATTAAATAATTACTAATAATTAAGAACAATTAATTAATTGAATTAATACAATTTAATTTTAGAATTCTTTTTATTAATCTCTTTAAAAAAGTAATAAATAAAAGTGTAAAAATCATTAAAAAGTAATATTATATCACAAATCGAGAAAACGCGGGCCGCACAAAATGGCTTGGCGGGCCGCCTTTTGGACAACCCTGTTCTAGATCTAACACTTATTCGTTACTTATACTGCAAGTTTCAGGTTTGGTTTTACCGGTTAAACGGGTTAATTGTTGTTAGATTATTTTGAAGTTAAATATAATTAAGTTAGAGTTTAGAAAAAGACCTGAGCTCAGACCGAACTCTGGATTGCAGAGTCGTTAGAATCGTTAGGTTTAGTTGTAATTGCTACAGTGCAATATTCTATACCACTATATTTCAATTACGAAGTGATAGAAAATAGCGTCAGAGAGAAATCGGTGTTTTTAACATGTCGGACTGTATTATTATTACAACATATTTTCCTATAATGTATCTGCAAAATCGCTAATTATTTTAATTGACAAAATCTGTGACAAAAATTAATATATTTTTTTATTGCGTTGTGAATTAGTACTTATCGGAAAGGTGCTGTCGACTCAAATGTTGTGTAAAGCAATTTATTAGCTAAATCAAATTTTTTCTTCCTACAAATTTAGTAAAGATGAAAACTGACAATATTGTTTATCCTAAACTGAAACTGTATACAATGTGTACTTTGTTCTCTTTCCATCACCATTCAATTACATGTTAACACGTTAAACTTAAATTAATTGGAAAGGTGGTATAGTTATTTGATTATAGAAGTGTAGATTAAATTTGAAATGTTGCCTTATTGGACGGATGGTTATACTATGCTTAATATTTCTTTTAGTGTTTGTTTCCATGGTGTAGCAGGAGGAGAGACCTTCCAGTAGCTGCAGCGGCCTCCCTAGTTCCTGACATCGTGGTTGAAGATCTGGAGGTCTTGTGTGAGGTACCCTCAGTGGTGTTGTCACAGTCTTTCTCCGACCCCTCTCTGCTAGTCGGTTCGGCAGTGGTGCGGGTGACTGTCCACCTGTCAACCTCTTTGGCCAACCAGGACGAGCTTGGGATGCTTCCATCTTGGTGGCTTGGCAGTCGGAACCGATGTCGTCCTGCTGGCGAAGTTTCCTGGCTAAGCACTAGTGAGGAAGCTTTGCAACGTGTTCTTCAGCAGCGACAGGCGGCCCTAAATCCCGCAGTGGAGGACTTGCTTGGTCCTCCTCTCGAAGATGCGGTATATCGGCGCGTGGGAGGAAACGTTCCTCGCATCTTCGAGCGCGATGTTTCTCATGTTTCCGTTTCCACTCAACCGGAAAGGGAAACACGAGGTTTCTGGAGAAGACTGTGGAGAAGGATTTTCGGTTGTGTTTAACAGCCGAATCCTTCCGAGTAACCCTGAGGAAAAGGTAAGTATACTAGGATATGACCATTGGTGAGCAATATTTTAACATCCTATTTTTTCAGTTATCTTCAGCAGTTTCCAACTGATGCTGAAGATGAAATTGGTAAGAAGGTCGAAACTCACCTGATTTCTTCTAAGAGAGTGAAATATCCGCTATTTTAACGAAAATATCCAGAGAAATTAACTACCAATAATTCATTCTTGTTAACTTTACAGTTTCGGAATGGTTGAATGATATTGCTCTCTTATAGGAAACCACAAACTTCTTATTCTCTACTTCACTTTGCTTCCTGTATCATTCAGTTTTCTGAAGGTGTTTTCTTTCTTTTCACAGAACATCTGCTCGACCATTAATAGACTTCTGCAGGCGGCCGGATGGCCGAGTGGTAACGCGTTGGCGTACCACGCTGGAGGACCCGGGTTCGCGTCCCGGATTTTTTTCGGGGTGCTGGGCCCGGCCCGGTGATCCCCGTCCTTCACTATCCGGCCCCCCTCCACGGGTGTGGGTGCAGCCCGTGGTTGGAACTGGCCCCGTCCCCTTAGTAATCTCCCTGATTGGAAAGGGGACGTAAAATATATATATAAAAAAAAAAAAAAAAAATAGACTTCTGCAAGATCTGGACGACGACGTAACCAAACATCAACAACCGGGTGTCGACTTTAAACTTTGACTGGATATGACTACTGGACTTGACAGAGCACGACCACGAAGGAAGAGCGTCGCTCCCTTCGTTTTTTTCTCAATTTGTGACCTTTGTACATAGTTTACTGACTTGTATCATTTGTATATAATTTATAGTTTTAATGTACAGTACATAGCATTAGTTTTAAGTTGTATGTAGCATTACTTTTTAAGTATTTTTCTTTTTTCACGATCTGTGACTACATATGTTTGCCATCTGTGACCGGGACCTCACCAATTTGGAAGACGTCATAACACTAAAAGTACTGCAGACAGACTTTTCCCTCACCAAAGGAATACTCATGGATTTGACAGCTAGTTTTGATGGCTTGGAGTAGCATTTTTTCTGGACGTGACAGTCTCAGTTTTTGTTCCTCATGGTCAAATTGTCAGGCCACGAGGGAGGTTTCTGGGAAAACAAAAAATCCTGCAGAATGGGTGTCGCCTTGACGTTGGCTCTGCGACTTAAGAAAAAAAATTTATCCTTTGGCATAATTTTCTTTCTAACCAACAGCACCCAACAGTTTAATATTAAAATATTTTACAAGTTTTTATCTTAGATTCCAGTAAATCGTGATAAGAGAATTTTTGTATGGCAAATTTGCATTTGTTCAACATACAAAAATTGCTCAATGATCGGCATAAAATATAAAATTAATTGTATTTTGTAAAATGCAGAATGGTAATTATATTCAAAATACTGTATAATACATAACGTCATTTAAATTTATAAATGGATTTGAAACTAGAGAAATATTTATCTTTCCACATATGCCTATATTTTTCTTGGCACGTACAAAAACGGATAATAATCCCAGAATTATTTTTAATTATTCAAAATATTTTTAATGAAGTTTATTTTTCAGAAAAACTAAAATAGCATTTCAATTTTTCCTAGCATTCCTGTTATTTGTCGGCCGGATAGCCGCGTAGTAAAGGTTTGGCTTATCACTCTGTAGAATCCGGGTGCCCCACCGCCAGTTTTTCAGGAGGGATCGGGGCCCGACTATTGAACCCCATCCTTCAACCATCCGGTTGACCACATCATAGGTGTTGGTCAGCCTGTGATGGGCTCTACTAGTGGCCGCCGTCAGATACAGTATATTCCATGAGGATATGGCGGCTTAATCTAACTAACTAACCAACCTGTCATTTGTATGTCAAAAAGTATGCTATGACTGTGAATCTTGTGTACCAATGATTATATCATATAGTTAGAAGTATATGATAGAAAATTAGATATAATAAATATGTACATATGTACAATATACAATTGTATATGTTCATACGTACAATATACAATCCTACAATTGTATATTGTACATATGATATAATAAATATATTGACAATTGTATCTCGAAAAGTATGCTATGCTCTGAATCTTGTGTACCAATGATTATATATCATGTATGAGAAAAAATAATTATCTTGCATAAATTCAACACTTAGGAGGAAAATTTATTTTCCAGAAAAAGTTAAATAGCATTTCAATTTTTTCTAGCATTCCAATTATCAAATTTATAATGGATGTTTTATAAATAATATTTATGTTTTGTGTGTATTTTAATGTGCTTATTTTAAATTTGTTATTTTATATAATATAATATTTAAAAAATA
>AYEL01090593.1:0-28960 GCA_000484575.1 Olivierus martensii
ATTCAAATTTTTGTTCACAATAATATTTAAAAAATATATATAATTGCATAACAGAATTTTTGTTAAAATATAAAATCAATTGTATATTTAAATATATATTTTTATTGTTAATTATTGAAGCATACGACGACAGAAAATCCAATATCAATTTATTGACAGAAATAATTTATCTTTTAATTTCTCAGTTATGTTTACTTAGAAATAAAAATCCACTTAAACTTTCTGAAATGAGAATTATTATAATACATTACTAAATAACTATAAACTTCAAGCATATAATTGCAATGCCTTATTTTTTCAAGATGTTATCATGCATTTAAAAAATATAATGATCTGAAAGTTTTTAATGAACATCATCCTTAATAATTCAAGAAATCTAGTAAAAATTTTAATACTAATCTGAATTAATTTAGCACTTCTGAAGAAAAAGGAATATGGTGTACTGAAAAGTTAACCTAATACAAGAGTTTAATGCATAAAATAGTATAAAAGCACATATGGTTAGACTGTTTATTATGTATTCTGGATAATAGCTAAATCAGGGGTGGACAACCTTTTTTTTGTAGGGGCCGTATAGAAAAATTTATAGTGGACCACATGTATAATAATAATAGTATTTATTTAAAAAAGAGAAGGTACAGATATGTAAGTACATAGGTTGATATTAGATATAATAAAATAACGTGGCCCGCGGGCCGGAGGTTGCCCACTACAGTGTTAACTTTAACTAATGAGAAACTTGGGATTGCCTTTTTTTGCAAGAAGTTCAATATTTGGTAAAAGTGTTGTTGCTACGCGTAAGGAGCTTTCCAAATAAGTATCGATAATACTTGATCTGTTTTTTTTTTTTTTTTTCGTGAAATTCATTTTTGAAAAAAATTGCTCACAGCAATAAGTACTGCGTAGAGGGACATAATTTTACATATAAAATTGATTAGATTTGGAGTTACGATATAATAAAGTTGTTCTATTATATCGTTAGTCATACTTTAGTTTTCCCACAATATGAATATGCCATCGGCACACCTTGAGTGTAAAAGTATCTTGGCTGTGAGATTCAGATCTAACTGGCTTTCTACTTCTCTTACAACAATTTCTGCCAAGATCCCAGCCATCGGGCTGCCAATTGGGACTCCTTGCATCTGTCCGTAATATAGTCCTTTAAATTCGAAAAAAACGAATCGTGACATACTAAGTGTGCTAAAATAACATGGACATTTTGACACCACAGTATATGTCAAACCCACCAATACACCACTCTTGATACCTAGGTGGTCCTATGACCCTTGGTCATATAAGAAATCAGCTTTTAGAGCCTACTTCAGGCGTACCCTATCACTGCAACAAAGATACCGTATTTATTTGAAAGAAGAACTTAATAGAATTTATCACTGTGGAACTAGACATGGGTGCAATATGAGATTTATGAAAAGATTATTTTTAGAACAGAAACGGAAGCTAGAAGAACGTCAACCTCCAAGACAAACCCAAGAACCAACAGAGGGGAACGGTTCACCTGGCATAAAAGATCGTATCCCCATACCGTATAGAATCCATGAATACAAGACACTATCTGAGGCTTTAAAGAAAACTAACAAAAAGTGCACCTATAAGAGGCCACCTGGAGTTTTTAACCTATTACGGAATGAGAAAGAGAAGAGAAGGGCAGAATTTGACTCTGGTACTTGTATTTATAAGATACCCGTTAATACATTACAAGAGAATAGGAGAGAAGTTTACATAGGTGCGACGGGGAGAAACTTTAATGATAGATTGGCAGAACATTAAGATAATGTGAAGAAAATTAACCTTGTGATAGCCTTAGCCCAAAGGGCTTATGAGAAAGATGTAAGTATTATATGGGATGAAGCGAAAATTATTAAAAAAGTGCAGGACCCTAAAGAATTATTTATATCTGAGAAACTAGAAATTTTAAAAGCTAGCGAAAAGGAAATAGTAATAAACTCGCGACAAGCGGACAGTATGACAAAAGCATGGAGATATGCGCTCCGGAAATACGCTAATTAATCCCGACCATTCGACGTACGGTATACAGGATAATTATTTGTTTATCTTAACTTGCCGACTCCGCCGACCATATGTTTTATATATAATAAACCACTTCCTGGAGCATATGCAGCGTATTAGTATTTTTATATCTATTTTATTTTATTTTGTTTATAGGTTTACTCTGTTATATTATAATTATTTTTACTCTTTTTCGGCTTGATTAATTTTTAAAATATATGGTATATTGTTCTAGAATAATTTAAACGCGTTTCAAGTTTTATTTAAGTTGTAACTGAAGATGGTATAGAATATATCGAAAACGTTATTACTGAATATTTTATTAAAAAAGTTATTTAGTTTTACTGCTGTTTGTGCTTCATTGGTAATTGAACTTTATTTAGTGTTAATTATTTTTTATTATGCAAACATTTTAGTTTACGTGGGGATTTAGTTGGTATTTTCCAAATAATGTGTGAAGACAATGGGGATTTTCGGAGAAGGTTGTGGGAAAGAGAGGAAGAAGACGTCTGGCATGTGACAACACTGGCCAACCCGAAGTTAGGTTAGTAAGCGCCAAGTTGTGAAATAAGGAGCGCACTTGTAAACTTTTCCTAGAGCGCAAAATAAGCTGACACCGGCACTGTCTGTACGTATACATCCAATAAGGCCAATAAAAGAAATCGCGGAATTACATTTCATGAAAATCAAACTAATATATAATAGTATATCACATAGCTATGAAGTGAGAGCTACGAGTATTATCTCATAACATATTGTCCTCATTTTCATTTTAGTTAAGAGCGTTGGGGCCACAATAAATCACATCGAGGACCGCCAGTTTGACACTTCAGTTCTATGCTAATGTTTCAATCAGTTAGCAAAATAAAAGTCACCTCTTCCCTATAGGTATGGGGATAAGAAGAGGGCAATCATGCGGGTGGTGCGCGGTTGTTACTTGTTAATTTTGTAATATAGAAATAATAGATATATAATATAGAGATCATGCTAACATTAGTTTAAATTCTTTCAAATTATTAAAATTTCCGTTAAAATATATAAATGGATTAATTTGGCAGTATTAAGTTCAATTGAAGCAATTCCTTGAGGTTTGATCTAAAAGGTTTGTTAAGATGGCTGTGCCGGTCTATGTATTGCCTGGATAGCGCCATTGAAAGCCCGTAGCTGAAAAGCCCTGCAACAATAAATCTACCGGCGGAGTCTGATGTCTATGATCAAAAAATAATTTTAAATTAATATCTGAAGAGTCAATCTTTTACATAGCCTCGGTGGTCTAGCGGTTATGACGTTAGATGGTAACCCAAATGTCCCGGTTAGATCCAGAGTAAGGATCATTTTCTTCAGGTAAATTAATTAAAAATTCTAGTTTAATCATTAATTTATAAATCGCACCACTCGTTGATTTAATCATTAGTATATTTATCAATATTTAGTGCCATCTCGTAATTATTAATTACAAGATGGTAGGCTCAGTTTTTGTCCCTCATTGATCAAACTATCTAGCCATGAGGGAAATTTTTGGAAAAGCAAAAACCCCACAAAGTAGGTGTTGCCTTGATAGGGTTCTGTGGCATACGGAAAGAAATTTAACTCCTTTAATTAATTTCTTCCCAACTAAGAACACCTGACCTGACAAAATAAAGATTTTACTTGTTCTCACTTTATGTCCAATTAATCTTGAAGACTTTCTCATACAAAAAATTTCTCCAATTTTTATATGAAAAAGTTGTTTCTTCATCAAATTACTCAAAATCAACTTTAATTTCTATCAAAATGGCGGTTGTTTCTGTTGGAATCAGATAAAGTATGCTTTAAGCGTAAGCAATTTATTGTGAAAAAATAATCTATATAACTTATAAAATGCAGATTATGTATATATATATATTATTATGTAACTTTTTCATTTCAAATCGAAAAAAGATATTTTTGATTACCATAAATCTCCTTAGTTTCCTAGTATCATCATTTAAAGTAATTTATGAGATTAAAAAGTATGGCGTCAAAATGATTCAAATTTTTGTTCACATTTATTCATTTACATACATTCCTATCAAAATTAGCATCTTTACTAATAAACATATCATTCTGTTTAGAATACTCGAAATTTGTCAGCTAATCATCACAGTGGGAACGTGCTGTGCTTCCACCATGGAGGATACGTGTTCAATTCCCAGATACCACATTAGATTTTTCAGGAGTCCGTTAAATAGCCTTCCCCACTTGACGACTGACCCCACTAGAGATGGGGGCGGCTTCTGATGAGAACTGGAATGTCCTGTCGCTTAATGCCTGGACGATGGAAAGCCATGTGAAACTGCACAGAAAAAAATACACGAAATTTATAACTTTAAATAATACATAGTTTTGAGATAAGACAACACAAAACTGTAATGGTTAATTTCGAACTTTGTGTTTAGTAGTACTTATTCAAACTTTGTGGGTTAAAGTACATATATTTTTTTCTTATAATCTTTTTGAAAAATAAATCAGTTTTATCAGTATTTTGTTCTCGTTAACTTTTCGTTTCTACTAAAACATTGAAACTAAAATTTGATATTGTGTTCTTATTCGTCATTTTTCAGTGTTACGATGAGCGAAAATCTAACAGATCATCCAATCGGAAATTGTGCTTCACTTTATAATTCATCAATAAAACTTGCTATTGAATTGGAAATATCTTTGACTTTTTCTTGATAAATCTAAAATTCTTATTTTATCCAGATCATCTTCATTTCTATATTTTAGTTATTTCCATTTGAATCAATATTTCATTAAATTGCAAAATTTCAGAATTTCATAACTGTTGATGAAAAATATATTGTGTATAATAATGTACTGTATATTTTGTATAGCTTGTAAAAACCGACCTTTCTAAATTTCCTATCGATACAGTAAAAGCTGGATCATTTTGCATGCACTTATCATTTTATATCAGCTTAGAAATAAAGGATTAAAAATACACTCGAGAAAATTAAAAGATAACTCACTTTTGTGCTTATTTTTAATTTTAGAATTTAATCTTAACATCTATCAGCAGATAAAATAGAGTCTTATAGACTATAGTACAACTTTAATCTTAAGACTGTAAAATCAACTATAAAAAATGTAATCACAACACTAACTTTTTTTATCATGATATTAAAATTTATAAATTATTATAAATTTCATAAACTATTTTATGCTTGCAAACAAAGTATTGATCAGGACCACACATCTCTGCATTTAAATATAGTATACAGAATATCTTTGAACTGCCACAAACTTGAAACGCTTCCATTAAAGTTTCATTTTTTGCATAGAAAATATAAATATTTATTATTATAAAACTTCTATTTCATGAAATAGAAATAATTAAACTGTAATTAATAATATGAAATATAATCATTGTTTATTAATTATAAATCTTTTTTCCATTTTAAACAAAAATAGTTTTTCAAATTTTTTCTTTTTTTTTGCATATTTTCTATTTTTCCTATTTTCTTTGTTTATTTTTGTTATTTATTTGTGTTTGTATTTTCTAACGTATTATTTTGTTTTCTTTAATTAATCCTTTATTTATTCATTAATTAATCGTTTATTTATTCTTTAATTAATCGTTTTTATTTATTCTTCGTTTATCGAATCTTATTTATTCATTTTAATCATATCTTATTTATTGTTTGTTTATTTAATTTCATTTAATCATATTTTCTTCTGTCCTATTTATTTTATACTCTTTAGTCGATATCTGATTATTCATCTTGATTGACAATAATTGGATATGGCAATAACCAGATACAACACTAACCAGATACGACAATACCCGGCTATGACAATACCTCAATTCGACAAAAACAGAAGAAAAAATAAAACAATGAATTGGTTAGAAGAAATGAATCAGATCAAACAATGAATGAATGAATTAAAGATCAAATAATGAATTATTAAGTTTTATATATTGTATCTGAATTTTCATAAATAAAATTTATTTATCAACAAATTTGATAAAAACATATTTGTTCAATAAATAACTTAATAATAGAAATATTTATGCTGTTTCAAAAATAAAAAGTTTCTCATAAATTTACCAATTTAATCTTAGGTAATATTATCTAATAGTTTAAAATATATAATGACAACATTATTTATTTAATAATTTATTTAATGATATTTTTAATAATTATCATCATTTATAATTATATATGTACTATATTATAGTTGAGTAGTCTGACACTTCGGTCCAACACTATGAACCGCCCACGTGAAATTTTCATGTCACAACTTGTCGATGTGCGAGAGAGAAAAACTGTATACTGTTTACTGTAAAATAGTGAGTTTTTATTAGATCAGTGTCTATTTTTTTTTTTTTTTAACAGATGACGCCACTTTCCATTCAGGGAGAATACTAAGTGACGGGGCGAAACAAGCCCTTCCACAGGCTGCCCACCCCTGCGGAGGGGTCAGCCGGATTGTGGAGGACGGGGATCGACGGGCCGGGCCCGGACCTATGATAAATATTTTCAAGGGGTGGGACCCGAGACTCGAACCCGGGTCCTCTAGAGTGGAAAGACGAAGTTATCTTTACAAAACATCATAAATTGAAAAAAATGAAAACGAAAACACAAGACATTGACTGTAGTCGAAAAGGCAGAAATAATTAAATTAAGAAACTTGACTTAGGAGAAACTTTAATGATTTGGTTTCGTTTTACAGTATTGGACGAACCATTATTTATGACATTAAAAAAATCCGGATAAAATTGAAGGATTTGTGAAAGATTTGAACAGCAAGAGCAGTGACAGGAAACTCTCATAAACTGAGCGTATTCGTTTGAGTAATTCCAGTTTTTTTTCATTCAACATCCAATAATCCGACAGCTCCGGTCCCATGTGTCAGATTAGAGGGACTCTACTGTATATCAAATTTTATTAATAGCTAAAGTTATCAGAATTATCAAGGTAAGGTTGAAGACAATCTACTACTTTCGATGTGTAATTAAAGAAAAACACTTTAGCCTATTATAATTAAAGAAATATTTTTGACTATTATTAACTGGTCTACTTCAGCTTCAGCTTCATACTACTCCAGCCTACATACTAAAGTTACATGTTAAGACATGTTACATAGCGAAGTATAAAATTTTTCAGGTTATTTATTTATATTCTTCTAAAGTTACAAGTAATTATTACATAGAATTTTCCTTACTAATTCTTTTGATGTATTTACAAAAAGTTTATGTATCATTGTAAATAAATTATTTTAGTAGGTATTTAAATATAAGATACTGTACAAAAATAAATACAATCGATAATCTATAAAAGGAATACAATATTGCAATGTTTAAAAACACTGCTTAATATTTATTTATTCAGCTCAAAATATTGAGATGAGGTGGATTAAGTTTTTAATCGAAAACTTTTCTCCAATGGAATATGTAACTATTGCCAGAATGCAGCTGTGTATATTTTCTTTTAAATAACCATATTAAGTAAATTTATGAAAATTGATATGGTTTTAAGATTTATAAATATCTATATAATTACTTAATTAAAATCGAAATCTGCGAATATTAGTCCATATTTTATTACAATTACATGAAAACTTAAGAATTTAAACTGTTCGAGTTAAAAAAATCATATAATTAGATTGTAGAATAGAAACGAAGAAAGAATGGATTAATTACTTCGATGATGCTCGTGATTCAAGAAGCTTTCGGTCTTCAACAAAAGTGAAATTATTTATTTAAAAAGAATTTCTATTAAATTTGCATCAAATTTCATAAAGATAAAAGTAAATTAAATTATACATCCTTAACAGAAAACAAAAATATTCTTTCATATTTCCATACAAAACACTAAATTTTCTAATGTATCTTATTTCATGGATTATACATATTAAAAACAAAACAAATTTATTAAATTAAAAATTAAATTCTGAATCGAAACAAGGAAGTAACAAATTATTCGCATTTTTGATAGAAGATGCGTTAACAACTGCCGAAGTTGGCCTTTCCAGCTCTTATAAATGATATATTTATAAGAGAAGTTGCAACAACATCTGCCTGAAATTGGCCATTCTTGCTATCAGGAATGCATAAGTTGTAATGAAAAATTAACTTAGAATAATTATAACAAAAAAGATTGAAAATTATTACAATATAAAAATTCGACTATCACTATTACATATAAAACAGTTAAAATAAAACTTGAAAAGTTAAGACATTTTATATTAAATATATAAAATTAATTGATATAATAAAACCTTCCTTCTAATTTCTAAGAATTCGCTTACCATCTTAGAGAAACCGGGTTCAAAGTCGGATCCCATATCTCCAATTTTTCAGACGAGGTCCGGGCCTGGCCGTTGAACCCTATCTTTCAACCTTCCTGTTGACCCCAACATAGATGTTAGCCAGCCTGTGGTGGGTTCTAAAAGTGACAGCTGTCAGGTACAGCAAATCCCATGAAGATATGGTGTCTTAATCAAATTAACTTAGTTTCTAAGGAGAGTTTTTGCTATGTCACAAATAGAATTGTTGGCTAGTCAATCTGATGACTGAAGCTCGAGTTTTTCTTTAATTAAATAAGCTTGAGCTTATGCGTTTTAAGCCTTTTTTGAATTTGCCCTTAAGTATTTCTCCTATAAAATACATATAATGATAAATCAAATTGTTATTATTTAAAAAAAAAATTAATTAAAAATTAATTATTTTTTATATTTGTCACAAACTGAATTTTTGATTTCTAAATTTTAATAAATTATTTGTTAGCATAAAATCTAATTCAATTTCTTATATTTTATTAACTTAAGTTACTTACCACAAAATTATTTTAATTAAACAATACTTGAAAATTTTCTTATTTTTATCATTTAAACTTTGGAAATCGTTAAAATTAAACAAAGATCTAATTTCTAGAAATTTTCGATTAGATTCTTTTTAGTAAAACAGATTAAAAACGTTCGAAAGAACAGCCGTTCGAAGACGTTCAAGAATTCTGAAGACGTTACATTTCAAAATTTTGAAATAACATTCGATTCGAGATGGCGCTATTTACCATATATTTTCTCTCGAAATTTTCGAGTATTAAGAGAAATTTAATAATTGATAAAGAATTTTTTGAACTACATAACAAAACGGATATTATATTTTGTTTAACCTTTTTTAATGAAAATACAAATGCATTCATGAAAAATACTAATAGCGGCAAACGAAAATTATAAATTATACAGTATATAAAATTTTTCAAGATTTATCAAATATAGCCAAATATAGAATTTTTTTGAAAATATTCTTTATCTAAATATTTTTATAATGCCACAAAATGAGCAAGATCTTATGATCTTCCTGCAATTGGAATAATACGATCAGTGCCGGCCCAAGGCACGATGCAAGTGATGCACAGCATTCACGCTCCCGTATGGGGACGCCTTACAAGATTATTTTTTTAAATAAAATGCATGCTGTTTATTATGAGCAATTTTGCAACTAAATATAAAAGCTAGAAAAGTACAATTTTAATATTAATGTTTGCTTATTAATTTTTGTTAAGAATTTAAGAATTTATAATACGAGTAAATCCGTTTTATTTTATGTATACTACTTAGTATTTATGTAGTGTTTTATGTAATTAATTACATTATATTGTATTCTAGGTACTCTATAAAGATTTATATTAAATTAAATTATTAATAACAATATATACAGTGCATTCCGCTTAATTGGGACACGTTTTTTTTGTCAACAGATGATGCCACTTTCCACTCAGTAAGAGTACTAAGTGGCGGGGTGCAATTTTAATATTAATGTTTGCTTATTAATTTTTGTTAAGAATTTAAGAATTTATAATACGAGTAAATCCGTTTTATTTTATGTATACTACTTAGTATTTATGTAGTGTTTTATGTAATTAATTACATTATATTGTATTCTAGGTACTCTATAAAGATTTATATTAAATTAAATTATTAATAACAATATATACAGTGCATTCCGCTTAATTGGGACACGTTTTTTTTGTCAACAGATGATGCCACTTTCCACTCAGTAAGAGTACTAAGTGGCGGGGCGAAACAAGCCCTTCCACAGACTGCCCACCTCTGCGGAGGGATCAGCCGGATTGTGGAGGACGGGGATCAACAGGCCGGGCCCGGCCCCAATGAAAAATATTTTCAAGAGGTGGGACCCGAGATTCAAACCCGGGTCCTCCAGAGTGGAAAGTCGAAGCGTTTCCACGCGGCCAACCGGCCGACTATAATTGGGACACGTTTGGCCCAATTAAGCGGCTGTCTCAATTAACCGGTGGTCTAATTAATCGGAATCCACTGTATGTTGATTATTTTTATTACCTAAAAATTAGCCACTATTGTTTTTAAAAAATATAGGGGCGTTATAAAAGAATTTTGCAGCAGGGCGCCGACTATCCTAGGACCGGCACTGGATACGACGAACTGTATTTTAAAAAGAGAATAAGCAAAAAAAGTTGCAAGGAGAATATAACCCTAACTTCCTTCTGGAAAAATCTAGAAGTGTTCTATATTTTTTCGAATGAAGGAAAAAAATCTAGAATCCAGATTTTCGGATAATGATCGAATTCTTTTAACTTAATTGCCCATCCTATCGATTCATCATTCGTTCATCATTGATTCAGTTATATAGTATTTAAATTAAAAAAATTTGTAAAAATTTTAAATAAATTATGTAATGTTTTAATTGTGAATTATTAGGCTAAAATTTGTTTCAGTGATGATGTAAATAATTTATCATATAGCTGTAGGGCGTGTTTTTAAATTCAACACACTCCACCAGTGATGTAAACCATGTTTGTTAAACTGTAGACAAGAGGAGTGGCTGGGTTTGCAAGTTGTGCCAGAGTTCTTTGACAATACCAAAGATGTTGTGGTCAGAGGCAAATATCTCTTTGGTAACCTTCTTATTTTTAGAGTGAATGTCTTTTTCTTACAGCCAGACGACGAGGAACAAGTGTCTGGCGGGAAAGTTGGAAACAAAGTAAAATACATCCAGAGAGTTGGATGAGTTAAGAGTGAGTCATTTAATTGAGTAATCCGAGGAGACAAAGGGACCCTAAACAGGACCCCTCGCTTATTACGTCAGAGATGGGGGTTCGGATACTATACGTTGAAGAAGACACATCTCTGATGTTGGAAACGGAGAAATATTTTGGATTGGGCCAAGAAGCTACCAATGTCATCTATATGGGCGGTAATCATAAGGACTTTAAAAACTAGGTCCAGAATAACGGACACTGTCGATTGTCCTGGGTCCAATCACCATCTGCCCTCTCCTCCAAGGCCAGCACTCCGTTGTCCAGCTAGGCGTTTTTCCAGTCTCCAGCATCCAACTCACCTTCTACTGAAAACCGTCTCCTCCGCCGAACTTCTGTGATAAGTCTGCCTCCTTAGTAGATAAGTATTGTTTAATGATTTCTATTCTCTCTCTGAAGGGAAAGATCGGGTGTTGCAAATCAGATGTCACTGTATTATCATTTAGCATTAATATAGATTTAATTATTCTTGGTGTTTAAATATCCTCAGGATTGTTCTGGTGTCACATAGTAGTCACTTTACTAACCTGGTCATGTGTAAACTCTCTATTCGTTGTAATAAACGGCAAATACGGCGTCTTATACGCCGTATTTGCCGGCGTATAAGACGCACCCTCTTTTTTATACACATTTTTGAAGGATAAAACTAAATCAGCATCTGAGTCCTCATACAACAAATTGTCCTCTGTACCATCCATTGCATTACTAATGCCACATTTCTTAATTGATTTAACCATTGCCTCTGTTTTCACAGCATCGCATGAAGCTTTGACCCATTCACAAACTTGAGAAATGCTAGGCTTACTTTTAAGCTATTTTAAAATCTTAATCTTTATACACTATAATACAACTTTTCTAGCTGGCCATCATATTTTTTAGATAGTAATGGATTTACAAAAAATAATTTATATAAAATCGTAAAATTATTAATAATCATGCAAAATTATTTCAATATTTCAATATTTCTAAATTTCTGAAAGAATCGGTTATTCGGAAATTTTATGTTTGCATATTTATTTCAAATTTTATATAAGATAAGCATGTAAATGCAAAAAAAATATATGTAAAGTTTTTATTGGTGGTAAATAATGATCAAATAATTTGAAGGTTTCTAAATTACGATTTTTTAACCATTTTGCAATGGAATCATATAGAACTTACAAAAACAGTAGGATATAGTTTAAAATAAAAATTCAAAAAATGTTTTATCTAGTTAATCTACTTATGTTAGGATCATTTTTATCCTTCTTTCCGAAAGAAAAGGAAGATTATAGGGTCACGCCATATCTGGCCGATTATTACTTATTCCGGTCTTTACAGAATTCTTTACACGGCAAAACACAGTTTAAATGAGGATGTCAAAAATCACTTGGTTCAGTTTTAGATCGGAAGAAATGTCAAAAATAATTTAGTTCAGTTTTTGCAAGAAAAGATCAGAAATTCTACGAACATGGAATCATGTTACTACCAGAAAGATGTTTTTTTGCATATTTTACGCCCTCTTTCCAATCAGAGAGATTACTAAGAGATCGTTGCCAGTTCCATCCACGGGCTGCACCCAGATCCGTGGAGGAGGCCGGATGGTGAAGAACGGGGATCAGCGGGCCGGGCCCAGTACCTCGAAAAAATCCGGGAGCAGACCCGGGACGCGAACCCGGGTAATCCTGCGTGGCACGCCGACAGCGTTACCTCATGGCCATCTGGCCGCGATGGCAACATGGGTTGGACCAAAATGATCAATATATAATTAATTAAAATATTTATATACTAAAAAAATTATCGTTCATTTTCATGAAAAAAACTGAAATTACTTTCCAAACAACCCAATATTAATAAACTATTAATAAAAATTTAAGTCCAGAATATGATTTTCAGTTATTTAATCGCGCCATTCTACTATAATGAAATTTTCATTAAGTTGTGAAGTAACCAAATACGTGGGTAATCCAGAAAGTAAGTTCCGTTTAGCAAAACAAAAACAGGAAACAATCATTTGGAACAAACCTTTATTAAATAATGAACTACAATGGTCAGACTATTTTTCGACATAGGTACCACCATTGTTTAGGCATTTATCGTAGCGGGGCACGTGTGTTTGGATGCCCTCGTCAAAGAACGATGCCGCTTGCGATTGCAACCATTGGTAACAACGGATCTAACCTCGTCGTCGTCCCGAAACTGCTTGCCAGCAAGAAAGGACTTCATGTACTTGAAAACATGAAAGTCACTTGGTGCGAGATCCGGGCTGTAGTGAGGGTGGTCAAACACTTCCCATCGCAACTCCATAAGGCATTGTTGCGTGTCATGCGCAGTTCCTTTTTAATTCTTCGATTTCATATGTTTGACTCAATATATAAATTTCGAGTGCATTATCAACAGTTGTAAACAAAGGGTTACCTCTTTCCATAAATCTAAGAAAATATCAAATTACAAGAAAATACCATATTATTTAAGCGTAAAGTAAATATATTTTATTCATATGATATTTGTTGTGAACTGTATCTATATTACTTAATATTAATTAACAATTTCTAAAATTTAAAATAATTCTTTACGTATACATACTCTATAATTTGATTGACATGATCTACGGGAACATTCAACGAAAGGATGGAATATGGCACGTTTTGGAGATGTTCAATTTTTGAATACATTAATGGGCTTTTTGATTCCAAATCGGATCTGGAAATAAACAACTCTTCTCCATACTGACAACGTATAAGAACTTGATCCATAGTAAATATTTATATTGAGAATGAACAAGAACTTTAAATTAAGAATGATTTAGATAATATAACGCACATTATTGTTGAATATAATAAATATGTTTTTGTTACTCGTTTATAATTGTTACGTCTTTAACTTATAAAAATCCTATTAATGAGGGAAAATTATTTGTCTTGTAATGCATCTGGATCTGTTCAATCAGAATATGGATGGTATCGATATACTGTAGTTTTAATATACTTGGTCTAATGCTGTATATGAACTTTGGCGATCAACTGATCCGCTCTGTTCAGTCCTAATGCAAAAATCAAAAATCACTTCTAATGCAAATGAATTGTCAATACGATATTCTGCAATCATCTTATGATATTTTCTACAAGTGATCTATCTAATAAATATTGCTGTAATTTATTGGCGATCAACTGATCCGCTCTGTTCAGTCCTAATGAAAAAATCAAAAATCACTTCTAATGCAAATGAATTGTCAATACGATACTCTGCAATCATCTTATGATATTTTCTACAAGTGATCTATCTAATAAATATTGCTGTAATTTATATTCGAAGCAATCATCTTTCCATCTATATGATAGAGTTAGAACTAATTTTTGGTAAATTATCGCATTTTACAGTTATCTTATTTAAGATTTCATATCAGTTCCTTTTAAAAATATGCGGATAGTGAATTAATTTTCTTTATTTAGTTTTATAAGTCATCACTTTTAATAGTTTATATGCAAAATTAATAATATATTAGCATTTTAAAACAAAAAAGATAAATTATGATGCTTGTTCCCTTAGCTAATATAATGAAATTAGCCTGAGGTCAAGCAGTTGTCCTTAGCTGGACGCTTTTTTCAATAGTTTTACACCCCTAGGCAGCCATTGTCGTGGGGTGTGATAATTTAATGCAAAGCACGTTTATCGTAGAGTAGTCACGTCACTAGTTACAGGAAAGTAACGTTTCTCCATGATCTGATATTCTCGTCGTATGTTGCAGCAGTTTCAAAAGGGTAGTAAAAGTGATATATCAATATAATTACCACGCCCGTAATTTCTTCCAACCACCAATAATTATTAATCAAGAAACCAAGTTGACTGAAAGTGAAGTAAAAGGCAATGTCGTCCAAACTTATCGACATTATTTGCTTTCATTTTTGCACTTATTTCAGCAAATATATTTCACCTATATTTTTTGTTATTTGATAAATTGAATGTTAAATATCGAGAATGTATTGAATTAAATAATTTCTTTCTTTTTCGTTTTTTCCTTTGAAATCATAAATAAACAGGGAAAAATCTTGAATATTTCAAGATTATAAAATGATGGTAATACTGTATATAATTTACTTAAAGAAAAATTTCTTTAATTTCGTATTTAATTATTCGTGTCTATCAAGTGGAAAGCAGATATAATACGAAAAATTATTTATGATTTTATTAGTTACACATTACATATTTCGGCTAACGGAAAACATGACTCAAACTATCGAAAACGTTGTTTCCAACTGAATGTTGGAAACTTCCTTTTCATAAAAATTTATTGTATTAAGCGCTTGTTCTTCAATAGTCAAGGCGGTTACTATTTTACGTCAATTTTTTAAATTCGATCGTAATTTTCTATTGTGTTATATCTTAGGTTTAGATGCTTGTTGATATAACTTTCAATTGTCAATCGGATTCTGTGATCGATTAGAAACATTCTGTCACGTTTAAATACTTTGTATTCAGCTTCAAACAACAAATTAAAACTATGGCATCCATTTTACTTTCTACTTCAGACGATTTACCGCAGTTGTCTAGATCCACGCTGACGTCACGTAAGCTACTCTATACGTCATCGAAGTAGGACTACGAGTATAGCGCTAATCTTAAACTTTACGGTAAATTATTAGGCTCCGCGCAAGATAGTTACCACACGGTACTAGGATCACGAGAATGACTACCCTAATCTACTGTTTAGTAGATTCGACTGCTTATAACAAAATAGTTACTTATATTAAAAATAAAATAATGACTTATGTAAACAAACAATCACCCGCTATCATAAACAGCTGATTATTTCCCGTGATAATGTAGGACACTGATTCCCGCTGTGATCGTCATTCCTGATAATGGCACTTTGTTTTACTTCTAAATTAAAACTTTTAATTTAAAAAATAAGTAATTTACGTACAGTTATCTTGAATCAAATTATATTTTATTGGTTTAAAATATATGTACAAACAGAAAACGCAAAATAAGCCGAAAACTTGATGAACATCATAGAACATTTCAGAAAATTTGGACGAAAGATTCGTGAATTTTTATCGGTGAAAATTGGAATGTTGCAACTTTTCCCATTCTCAAAAATGTATAAAAATAAAAAACAAAAATTATCGATGGCTTCTTCACGATTTCCGCTATTTTAAATTCCGGAAATCACGAATTCGTTTATATTGAGTATTAACGAATCGATTTTGTTCATTTTTCGTACATACAATCTACCAGAATAGGACTGTAGAAATCTATAGCACATATATCCAAAATGGCACAGTTGAAAATTTTTTGAGTAGGCAAAATTTGCAGCTGATATATTGTTCGATATTCGAATCGACATGCAAAGTTTCGACAGAAATTCTGTGAGATTTTGGCACGCATCTATAAAAAAATATTCTATTTCTTTCTTTAAAGGACTGAAATATTATACGAGAATTTTTTTAATTCAAGAAAATTACAGTGTAATTATATTTATATTATACTGTATATTATTTTGATTAATAAAATTCCTGGTGGATTTCCTGGTGGATATGATCAAACATTGATTTACACTGATTTGACATTGATTATTAATTTCGTTTTCGATTACATTAATAACAATACAATGCATCACAATAAACTTGATTATATTATAAAAGAATCAATTATAAAAATAAAATATAATTAAGTTATTTTACAAAAGTTTGAAGTTTTCTTTTTTTCACCTGATTCTGAAAATCATTTTTTCTTTTACAGTAATCATTTATAAGTATATTGATTGATGTCTGTAAAAGATAAGTTGTAATCATATCCAAAGAATGACCCTCTTCACAATATTCATCATTTAAAAATTCATATTTCGACATTATATTAAGAGTTAAATTCATTACAACATATTTTTTTTTAATTTCAAGAACTTATTTTCATTATTTTCTGATATCAGTTTTTCTACAATAATATAGTTATAAGCAATAGCATTAATTGTATAAGGATCAGGATATAACAAGCCACCTCTATTCAAATTAAACATAAGTATGTAATTTGAATCAATAACTAATGGTTTATCAGTAACTAATAATTTGGAGCATGAGTTGCACTTTATTTTTTATTTTTTAGCTGCACAAGCACAGTAACTTGATATGTAGATTAATACAGGAAGATATGGTTTAATATTTTTGATATCATCATCAGTAATGTCAATCTCAAAAATATTTTCAAAATTTTCTAAATCATTATAATTTTCATTATCAATATATGATATATTCATCTTAGCATAAGCATTAGAGATTAATGTTAATGGTAAGTAATTCTGCAGTCTTAATTTTGATTCTGCTTAATATAATTGGCGTATTGAAATAAGATATTGTGATTCAGGTAACATTCTATATTTGCCAAAATGATCTTCCAATGCATCTGTCTGAAATTTACCAGGGAGAAAATATTTTAATTTCAGTTCTTCAATGCAATATCTAGCAAGTTCAATTAAATTATATGTTGTATGGGACAAAGCCAAATGTGTTTTCTTACTTAATGTACTTGTTGTGCACTTTTTTGCTTTCCATGTGTCAATCCATAATAAAAATTTATTCAAAAATGATATATTTTCACCAGTCATAGTTAAAATTGGTTTTTTAAATTCATTATTTAAACACAGTTCCTTCAATGGCATTTTGACATTTACAATACTCCACCAACAATGTATCAAATGATTTCGAAATTATTCATATTCTTCATCTTTACAATATTATATATATATATATATTATTTAGATTGGAGAATATTTATCCGAGAGATTCTAAAAATAACTGATATATATTCTCTTTCTTGTTATACCCGATATCGATCAATTTCAATATACAGTATCAGTAATTGATAATTTGGTATTTTTGTAATCAAACAAGGAAAAGAATCGAATTTCTGATTCATCGATCTTCACTAAATTCTTCGCATCATTTTCTAAATGGTAGCTAACTACTTATATAAAAATATTTCGGAAATATTTCTGAAAATTTTCATTTATTTCATTATTATTTATAATTTTAGAAAAGTAAAATATCTAGTTCAGTTCGATACATAGAATCCTTAAAAACGGAATATTAAAAATATATTACAAAATAGATAATATCTCAAAATGTATGTGAAATTTATGAAATTAGAGATGTAAGTACTATAATATCTTTCCTGGAAAATGTTCAATAATCAGTGGAACAAAATATTTTCTGAGCAAGTTCAAATTGAAGACATAACAAATCCCTGACAGAAAAATTTCTTTTCTTGAAAATAAAGTATTTTTAATGAAATGAAATAGAAATTCGAGAGAAAGGACATCATCAATCTGATATACAATCAACTGCAATGCATAAAAGAAGGAATAAAAAATCATGCGATACTTTTGTGTTTTAAATCCAAGAAAGGTGTAGAAACTGTTTAAAATATCCATTTACAAATGTGATGGAGAACGTGTCATGTGGTACATTGAAAAATATTGTCAAATGTGGTACATTGAAAAATATTTATATATATTGGGCAAGCAAACCCACTTTTGCTTGCCCAAAATATTATTAATTGGTTTACAGAAAACTACTCATAATCTGGGGCTGGAATATCGAGCCCCAGATTATGAGGATTAATTGGCGGATTAATGAAATTTTATCTTAGATGCGATATAATATGATAAATTTTATCTTAGATTCTTGATAAGTTGTTCAGCATATTTATATCTTAGATAACCGACGATCAAAATTAGAATCAAATTAAATATGTTGTAAATAAATAAATTTCTTGTTCCTATTTTCAATAAATCATAGAATATTTGAATATATGCTTGTATTTAAGTGATTTATTTTTAATATTAAATCCATATTGTGCATAATTTCGTGTTTTTGAGTATTTTTGCATTATCCTGGAAATTAATTTCTGCACAATCCCGATAATTCGAGAATCTGATGTATTGTTTTAAAATTCAGACCGGCACTTTAGAAAGAGTTTTATAAAAATTTAGCGAATTTCAGCAGGCAGCCTACAGATTCAACACAGTTCATGTGCACCAACAACTATACAGAATATGAACCTTGAAAAAGTCACTTGCGTTATATTAATATTTGTTAATCCCCACCAATTAAACTTCATTGGATTTAATTTATCCATCTCCGAATTAATAAATTTGAGAAAGAATTTCAAACTTCAGTTCACAAGAAAATAGGAGTATGCGAGTACTTGTTGATAGACCTCAAGTCATAAAACGGAAACATCATATCTCCCAAATTTCATTTATTTTATAACCTTCATTAATAAATATTATTATATTTGCGAAACAAAAATGGCCTTGAAAGTAAGATTGAACGAAAACTTAAAAATATATTTGTTTCAACCAACTAAATTTTGGAATTGTTATTCATAGCTTCAATAATAATTGTGTTATAAATGCAAAGGTGACAACTATATTAAAACAAAAAGTCATTTCTAGAATGATATATGAATATTTTTATAAACAGTGTAGAAAAAAGTATAATGATAAGGAAGATATAAAATTAAAAAAAAATTTCTCTGGATATATTTTCAATCCATTATTTATTAAAGGTATAATATAATACAATTATACCGGTATATATTATATTGATAATAATTAATACATTATTCATTACATTAATATTTATTTATATGTTTATTTTATTTCTTCAGAAAACGAATTATATTGAAAAAACTGTAGATGTTTTTCATTTAATTTACAATTTGCAATTAATATTTTCCACGTGTTTTCGGATTAAATGGCCATTCATTTATACTATCTAATGTGAGGCTGCATACGGATCCGTACCCCTCATTTAACGTAAAATTCTATTTGGGCCTACTTTTAGAAGGAAATGGAGGATTTAAAATATGGCTCATATCTTTTTTATTGTTCCTCTTGCTAACAATTTTCGAACTAATTAACACATTTTCAAGAAATTCGGTCATGTTCTGACATTAAATGAGATTTCAACTCTGCATTCTTTCATCCTTCGAAATAGAATTTCATTTTTATCACAATTTTATTTGATATCAGTCATTAGATAGCGATAAGAGTTAGCAGAATAGAGGTAACACGTGGCAAACACTTGGGCTGACTTAATTTCTTAACATAGCACTCTCATATTTAAATAATAATGTTTGATGTCAAGATGTCTTCTTCATCGCGTCAAAGGGAAATCATCTATGCTTGTTGTATTTATCCTAAAATATGATATTACTGTATATAAATTTTACTTATATTTAAACTTCGATTTTTATATAATTTATAAATATATTACTGTGTTAATTAACTTCATAACATTCATATTTCGTACAACAGTCCAAGAAACTTATGTGATAAAAGGAGACAATAAAATTAAAGACTGAATTGTAATATACAGAATTCAGAAATCTGGAAATCTTTCTATAATTGAAGACGATTCAGGAGAATTTCCGACAGATAACTCGAACAGGAGAGGATGCACAACAAATCAGCCAGAATCGGTACTTAGAACAAAAGCCTCTAAGACCATTTGGAAAAAAGTTGACTTTGTGAAAAGTATGTACCTTGGTCTCTCCAGCTCTTTTATTTGGCTGACTTCTCCTCACCTTTCTCTCCCGGGGATGGTTGCTATTCTCTCTTACACAATCATCAGATATCTCAGGTGTCATCCATTTAGACTTTGAATTGATTCTTGAATAATCCTTCCAAGATTTATTATCTAGTAAAATAATCAAGCAATTTGATATATCCTGTTTTCGAATCGAACTGCGTCATTAAAATTTATATCAATTGCGTCATTTGATATCGATTCGAATTCGCGACAAAAGGAAAAAGGGGGATTTCCGACCCCCTACAGGTGGAACGGTTCTTCCTATATTAATGGAATAGGTAAATCCGAAAAATTGAAAATATAATTAATACAACATAATACAGTCAAACCCCAATAAGACGAAACCATCCGTTTGGGCAAGATTTTGGCGGCTAATCGGGGATGGCGGTTTATCGAAAACACGTGTAGTATAGAAATTAAATTGAATTCCGAATTTATTAAATTTAATAAAATACAGTACGGTACATTTATATTTGGTACCCAAACTTAACATTCCTAAAAAGTTTTACTTTACAGTATAATGTACAGTACATACCAGATATGTACAGTACTATATATCAAACATGTCCATCTTTGTGAATTTACGTTGTCTAGTAAGACAAAGAAAATTCACAAATGATTAAAAACAAAAATGAATAAACATTCAAAATTATTGTATACTGTACTTATAAATTGTGTGTAGATTTCATTTCAGTTACATCAATGGCTGTTCTGATCCTCTACTTTGAGTTCTTTGTAAAACACAATGTACAGTATCTGTATTTGCTCCGTACGCAATAAACTCTGAAAACCATCTGGTTTCAACAATCTTAAATATTCTGCAATCTGGGTGTGACCAGGCTTAAAGAGACACATGATTAACCGTTAACTTCATCTCTCCCACCCACTGGTTACAAATGAATCCAGAGAACTTTTGATACTATATATGAAGTATTGATGAACTTCGGGAAGCAAGACACTTTACATGCACTTGGAGGATTAACGAAGACATATACAATTTCAAGGAATATTTGTTTAGATGTTTCTACTGGCGAATGGCGGATGGTATCTTATCAGGATTTACCTATTCCATTAATATAGAGAAGATCCGTTCCACCAAATTTCTTGGCAATTAGCGAGGGTGGCGGCTTAACGGGGGAGTCTTATCGAAGTTTGATTGTATTTAATGTGATGGATGGATTACTTTTCAGCACAAATTCTCTGAAGATATCCCTACTCACAATTTTTTCAGTCACTTAATGACGTCGATATTTTGTGTTTAATTATATTAAAAATTATTACATCATAATAAATATATATTTCTATGAATGAGGACTTCATTTAAACAAAATATGATATATTATTTTGTAGTAATAAAGTTTTAATAGAACATATTTCTAAATTAGCCTATTATGAAAATGAGGGGCGTGCAAATTTATTATGCAACAGGGAACGCACTCACAGAAATTTTGAAACTACTAGGAACAGTAACTGCTGATATCTACCGAACTTATTTTCTCAAAATTTTATTAATGTAGTTTTTTTATGTGGAATAAGAACATATATACTATACTAAATTCTATGCTGAATCATTTACTTATTTACATATTAAAAATTTGTTTTTTAATGTGTTTAAAAAGAAAAAAAAAACATAAAGGAAAAATAAAAAAATAAATTTAGAAAAATGCAGCAAAACTCAGTTTTCAACAATTATCTGAGAAAAAATAACAATTTAATTAATAATTTAGTTCGTCTGAACCAATGATAGATATAAATTACTTAATATAAAAATTTTTTCGTTTACTTTTCGACATGGCTTCTCACACTGATCGACTATTTATAATATGTGATGATAATAGAGAACTTTACGTATCTAAATCCAAACTAATTGACAAATGTCCAGCGCTGGATAGAAGCTTCAGATATAATGCCAATTTATCCAGATTTGGACTTCAATTGGTAATTCCTTTTAGTTCACTTATACAGTTCGTCAGGTATGATTCAGTTTATGTTTAAATGTTTAAGTATTGTTAAAAATCACAAAAATTATAAAACTTAAAAATTACTATTCATAAGTGACTTAAACCTGTAGTCTATTTTTAAAATTTGCATTTACCATCACGAATAAATAATAATAGCAAAGAATAGAAACATCTATTCTCAATTACATCTATTTTCCTATAATGGATTTTGCATAATTAACGCAAACATTTCAAAAATTAATAAAAATGAACGATGACATTTCAAAATATTCAGAACAACGTTTAAATAATTAGACAAATATTTTGAAAATTCGAAGAAGAAATATTCCTTGTAGTAAAGAAACATTTCTTAGAAAATAAAAAAAAAACCTTTTCATAAAGTATTAAAATCATTTAATTAAAAATTAAAAAGTGAATCAATAAAGAAAATAACAATCTGGATGACTTTGTTTTCCTTATATTCACAAATAAAGAAAATAAATTCATCCAGAATGTTATTTTTAATTGATTTATCTCATCGCTTCGAAACAATAGAAATTATATAAGTAGAAAGTTGGACAAAATGGTATATTATACTTTTTTAAATATTTTCTGATATAAATATAGAAAACGACATATTTCCATCACCTTTGAGTTTTGTTTTAATTCTAGAGAAGATAAAAGTGCGATAAATCATTAAAATAGGTAGGGGATGGATGGCAACCCTGATGTTTCGACCATTATCTGTTATCTGTTCAATAAAATTATGATTGGAGCTATTAAATATTTCATTTTATCAGTGCTTCTGAGTCTTGGGTTATGTTTATAGATTGTACTTTTAAATAAAGAGAAAACTTTTTGTTTAGCAGTATTTTACAAAACTTTGTCTGTGCTTCACTTTTTCATAAGAAATTGGTACGCCCCTTCACTTTCATAAGAGTAGTTTTATAAGTACTTTCAGTTGACAATTCATTACTTCAAACAATATACCATATTTTGTATAAATGAAATTCTTCAATATAAGAACTTCACTTGTTTAGCAGTATTTTCCAAAACTTTGTCTGTTTTTCACTTTTTCATAAGAAATTGGTACGCCCCTTCACTTTCATAAGAATAGTTTTATAAGTACTTTCAGTTGACAATTTATTACTTCAAACAATATACCATATTTTGTATAAATGAAATTCTTCAATATAAGAACTTCATTTATAAAAAATACACTGACGGAAAAAAAAATCCCAACACCAAGAAAGACTTGTGTTAGATAAAAGATGTCCGCTAAGTATTATTCAATCTGAAGCAAATATATAGAGCTTTTGCAAATACTGGAACTCTCTTCAGCAGAATTGATTCTTATTAAATCTACATTCGATTATACTAGACTGGAGGTTTATTTCTCAAAAGAATAGACAATCATGTATGCTAAAAATAAAATCGATTTATTATTACGGCATAATAAACAATCGATTAGTAGGAAAATTCAATGTAACGGTTAAGATCATTTTATCAACGGTTGATTTGATGATTGTATGAGATGCAATTCCTGCTAAGTTATTAATTTAGATGATGAACAACGATGTAAAATATGAAAATAATAGTTATTAATTTAGATGATGAACAACGATGTAAAATATGAAAATAAATATTTAATTTAGATGATGAACAATGATGTAAAATATGAAAATAAATATTTCTTAAGTGATGAACAACGATGTAAAATATGAAAATAAATATTTCTTAAACAATTCCAACCTCACAATGAATAACCACAATACTAATGGTCGGAATCTCATAAAGCAAGAACCAATTACCATATTTTACATATAGTTAATATTTTGAATAGTGCAAGAAATTCCTGGGACCCATTATTTGCACTAATCAAGTCCTACCTGCAATTGATAATAGGTAAAAAATTCGTTACTGAAAATCTTTCCTGAAATGAGAAATAAATGCCTTGATTATTGATTATACAAACTAATTGCATTATTGCTTTAATTGATTTTTTTTTTTGTTGAAACCAAAGAAAAAATATTTAACATTGTTTTCATATATTGATATAAACTATATTTGATATTGTCTTTAATGATCGTGATCCACCAGTTTTAAATTTTGAGAAAAAACTGAAACAGCAGTTAACAACTGAGTGTTGTATTGACTAATCCATTAGTCCACATTTTTGTTTTGTCAAAGCTGAATTGTCTGAACATGAGAGTAATAAAAATCATATATCAGGTCATTCCAAAAATAATGTCTTGTTTTATACTGTATTTGTCAAATGTGTTCAAACATTCAAAGTAACATTAAAAACTTTCACAAAATTAGAAGAGTTATTGATTCAAATAAACTATAATAATGATAAATTAGCAAGTGATTTATCTTTTATATCCTTTCAAAATTTAATTTCTAAAAATGACATTACTTTTAGGATGATCTGATATTGTTAATGAATTGCTATACTAATTATGATCTTAATTCAAGTATGTCAAACATCTTCATGGCCATGAACCACAACTGAAAAAATAATCTTAACAAAATTACCAATTATTATTTTCAATATTTAGTAAAAAAAAGTATAGTCAACTTCTGAGAAGTTGAGCTTCGAGCTGCAAAGTCTATTCTTAAAAATGGGGGAGTGGTTGAAAATCAAATGTGCTATTTTGTACAAATGTGCTATTTTTGTATTTGGTTAACAGCTGCAGTGATACAATGAAATAACTATGGTTTAATTTTAATAATTTTAAGTTATTTAAACTGTAGTTATTTTATTGTATGATTTTAGCCATTAACTAGCATAAAGTAACACATTCGATTTTCAATCTCCCCCCCCGTTTTTAAGAATAGATTTTGGGGCTCAGAGCTCAACTTCACAGAGGTTGACTATAAAGTACAAAGAAAATACTGTATTTTCCTTTTGTAAAAAGTGAAGATTTTTTTCCCTTTTATTATTATTTTCAGTAAATTGTCCTCTAAACATTCTTCAATGCTACCTACTCCATTGCCATAAACATTTATGTTTATTATTTTATATATTTTAAATACTTTATATACCAGTAATTATATTTTATATAATTCATAAATAAAATAATAAAGCAAAACCTCATTAATTTCAAATAATAAAATTAAGTTTATTTTAAAAGTCTATAAAGTCTTTAATTAAGTTTAATTTCTTTATAGAAATTAAATAGTTCTGTTTTATAGGATAATAAAATTAAGTCTATTATAAAACATAAAAAATTGAGCGTGCAGTTGATTGTTTAAATTTAAAATTAATTTTACTTAATTTTATTATCCTATAAAACAGAACTATTATAAAACATAAAAAATTGAGCGTGCAGTTGATTGTTTAAATTTAAAATTAATTTTATTTTGTTACCCACTAAACATATCAGTTAATAGGGTAAACTAAGTGATATTTCTATATTATATTATGAATGATTTAGATGCTATGGGTGGCACATGATTTTTTTTTTTCCTAAAAATAAACTGAAAGTGTATATACTATAATAACTTTTGATGTAATTGGTAGATATTTGTGAAATTCAACAATGATATTCTGTCATTGAATTTGATATTGATGATTTGCAGGTAACTGTCAGAATAATGGAAACACCATAGTATTTTGGCCATTCTGAGATTTATGCTAAACAGTTTGGTATCTTGTGGTATTTGTTTGGATATATTCTTTCCATTAAATGGTAGGGTTGATGCCAAATATTATTGAACACTTCTTAGCAATTATCTCATGATAAAGTATTTTTTGATAAGTAAGCTGTCTTTCAGGATGGCAGTTCTCCAATATATTGACTGCCATGTCCTCACTTATTGATTTGAGGACCATGAGAATAAATTAATCCAAATACCATGTCCATTGTAATCATCAGAGCTCAGTTCAATTAAACATCTATAAAAATTTCTGTAATCACATTTTAAGAGTGCTTTTTTTTAGCTCTATTGAATATA
Source organism: Olivierus martensii (assembly GCA_000484575.1). Classification (NCBI taxonomy): domain Eukaryota; kingdom Metazoa; phylum Arthropoda; class Arachnida; order Scorpiones; family Buthidae; genus Olivierus; species Olivierus martensii. The sequence goes on from AYEL01090593.1 coordinate 26,539, forward strand.
TGAGAATTGTTTAAGCATGTCTGGATGAAACTGATCAATAATAATCAATGTTTTTTGTGAAATTCTAAGCATCAATAAACTCAATTCCATGGCATTTATTGTATTAATATATTGTTAGTGATGTTAATCAACACTGTATTAGTGAATTTTCTGTTGCTGTTTCCATTAGTTTGGCAATCATCTGTATGCTTTAGATCAGTAGCTTTAATTATTTAAAAATGACAATTATTCGAACTTCCGAGGTAATCCCTAATGGTTTAACTAATTGATGATTGGGAGATTGAAATTCAATATGAAAGTTATGCCATTAACTAACACTTTTATCTAATAGTTTTTAACTGATAACTTTTTAAATTCATTTCAAAATGGCAGATATGTAAAAAAAGTAATTCTTTCCAAAACTGCTTTAATATAAAACAATAATGAAAAAATTAAGTTTGGTTTAAGATTTGTAATTTAAATATTTGTTGAGGTTTGAGATTACACATTGTAATTAAAGATTAAACAAATGAGTTATGGTTATTTATGAAGGCAGAAATAAATAATTTTGAAGTATTGAGATGTTTATTTTGACAAAATATGTTTTAAAAGAGACCCTTTTTTTAAATCATTACAGATTTTGATGGTCTTACCATGACTTCTGAAGTTATATTCAATGATTGTGAGAAAGCTTTGAAAAATAGCAAGAAAGTTATTGAAGAAACACCATCTGGTCCTTTGGTAAGATTAATATAGGTACTAACAATAACTGCTATTCTTAGGTTTCTAATTAACTATTGAAATAATTTTTAGTTATTTCAATAGTTAATATAGATACTTTTAAAAATATGTAATTTTTATGTTTTTTGCAATTTTTATAAAGTTTTAATATTGCTTTCTGCTTATATTGAAGCTTATTTATTCAGATCTCTCTTATCAAGAATTTTATTTTGACCAGATCATTTAATGAATCATATTTAAAAATTCAATTTCAACTTTCTTTTTTCAAATTTGTTATTTAATAATCTCTGCAATAAATAAAAAATAATGTATTAATTACAATTAACATCTTTGTTGATGAAAATATTGTTATCAAGCATTTAATGTTATCAAAATTTATGGTCCCAAATCATCCATGTTAAAAATGCATTATTTAAACTCCACTTATAGTAAATCAGCATTTTGGTTATTGTTATCAAAATTGGCACAATGCTATAAAATACTGTATTTAAAAACTAAAAACAATATCACAGGTAATACTAAAATATTGGTTAAATCTATTAAAATAAACAATATTATTTGTTAATTGTTCATTTATTGTTTCATTTTCACTAAAATTTAGTCAAAAAATGAGAAAATCTGAAGATAAATGTTTGTCCTCTATTTAAAATAATTCAGATTCGTAAGTGGAAAAATTGATTTGCATATGTTTTTTAATTAATAAATTTTAGATTGATATAAGTTTTTGATTTAATAAATTCATATAGATAATTGTGATTGCTTTTCAAGACTTTGTGGTGCTTTTAGGTGGGTTCACACCATGCATGAACCTGCATGGTGTGAAATGTCTTGCTTTCTAAATGGTGTAGCTTTACTATTGCCACATCTAGTGAATTTGAATTTTTTTTAATGACAAAATATATAATTTAAAATTGCTTATATAGAGATTTAGCAGTTTTATAATTCCCTTTAGTGCACAAAAAAAAAATTATTATTTTTGATTTAAGAATTTTTCTACTTTTGCTCTAATACTTCGTAATTTTCCATAAGTTGCAATTGACAACATTAACTATAAGCAGGGCTCGACAAACCCGGTAGCCAAGTAGCCAATTGCTACCAGAATTTCCATTTTGGATTATTTTTTTTGATTTAAGAATTTTTCTACTTTTTTTCTCTAATACTTCGTAATTTTCCATAAGTTGCAATTGACAACATTAACTTTTTCCGCTCCAATGCCTTGGTAGCCAAGACAAGCGCGCACCGTCGTCCGCTCCAATGACTTGGTAGCTAAGACAAAATTTAAAACTTAATAACTTCGTAATTTTTGCGTAAATCGAGAAAAAATGGTTAAAATCTCAAAGTATTGTTTAATGTTTCTATTATGTTAGCCGAGCGCCTAAACGAATCGCTTTGTTTACATTTCGATCCCAACCGCCATGTTTTCTCCAAACTCTCTCTTATTGGCTGCCAGACGTCTTCCATAGCATCAAAGTGTACTTAAATATATTCATTTATAGTCGTCAAAGTGTACTTAAATATATTCATTTAAAAAAGAGATGATAAAATATATGCATATAATTTGATAAATTTCCTTTAAAAAAACAGAAAACAAAGAGTGTACTTTTCTTTGTTTTCCTCTTACAAGGAAATTAACTTGTTTAATTGTGTTGCATTGGCGAACACGCACTAGACTTTGAGGTAAACAAATTCGGTCAGTCACCTC